>JAYEPQ010000020.1:28148428-28343428 GCA_036321105.1 Dracaena cambodiana
TATGCAATAATATCAAGTCTCGTGCAGTTCATTAAATACATAAGATAGCCAATAATTTGAGAATATCCTAATTGTGATATACTAGCAGCTGTATTATTTGTAAATTGTAGACTCATATCCACAGGTATTCTAGCTATACATTATTTCCCTTGTCAAATTTTTTGAATATCTTCTCGACATAATGTGATTAGAATAAGGTATATCCATCAAATGTTTTGTTGATTTTTATACCAAGAATAATAACTGTAATACCTAAATCTTTCTTATCAAATTTTCGTGTTAACATAATTTTCACCTTTTTAATTAGAACGACCGTGATGTCGGTAATAATCATGTCATCCACGTGACATAATTGTGCATATCCCCTTTTATATACACACATTTATCGCATTCATTATAACAAAGTCTATTTGAAAAAATAAGTTGATCAAATTTTTCATGTCATTATTTAGGAAGTTGTTTAAGTTCATAGAGTGACTTAACAAGTCTATACACTTTCTTTTTTTTACCTGAAACTACAAGCCCTTCAGGTTATTTCATATAAATTTCTTTATCTAATTCACCATTCAAAAATATTATTTTTACATCCATTTGATAAAACTCAAGATTATATAATGCTGCAAAGGCAATTATTAATCTTATAAATATTATTCTTGTTACTGGTGAATATGTATCAAAATAATCTACACATTTTTTTGTCTATAGTTTTTTACTACAAGTCTACCTTTGTATTTATTTATGACCCATCAGGTTTTACTTTTCTCTTAAAGATCCATTCATAATATAATGGTTTACTTCCTTGAGGAAGATCCATAAGTTTTCATGTGTGATTTTGAATAATTGATTCAATTTCATTATATATGGCTTCTTTCCAAAATAGAGTTTCAGGTGTAGATATAATCTCTTTATAACTTTGAGGTTCCTTTTCTAATAAATATATCAGAAAATTCGGACCAAATGATGAATTAACCCTGACCTTTTTGCTCTGTCTAGATTCTTTCTCAATACTTTTATTTTCAGAATCATATTATGTTTCTCTTATCTTTCATCACAAGTCCTTTTAAGAGAACTTGGTTTATATTATTTACTAGGAGAAATATTTTCAAAGAATACTGCATTTCTAGATTCAATAATAGAGTACTTATATATTTTTGGATGATCTGATTTGAAAATAAAGAAACGATATGCATTGCTATTATGTGCATATTCAATGAATATACAATCAATTATTTTATGTTCAATTTTGGTCATTTTAGGAGCAGGAATTGTAAACTTTGCAAGACACCCACACACTCTTAAGAATTTATAACTAAGTGCTCGATCTGTCCATAATTCATAAGGTGTTTTGTCCAATTTATTTTGAGGTATTTTGTTAAGAACATAATTGGAAGAAAGCAAAACTTCCCCCCACATATTCTGGGGTAAGCTTGTTTGCTCAAAATTTGGATTTCTCCTTCCATTGTAAAATTGTTTGATTACAACGAAAATATTGAGATTTACAAAACAATCGAGGAATTACAAGAATGAGAATATTAATTTATTCCCTTTTTTTATGTGGGTTCGGGTGGCGATGGAGCCTCGCTGGTGCACTCCGTTGACCGTCTGACCGGAAAGTGGATGGCTCTACTCCGCTCCTTGATCTCACGAGCTCGCCCAAAATCGTCCAAAAAGTTCAAAAGTCCAAAAGTCCCCAAAAATCCTTTTCTCTGGAATCAACTCCTGTCTTTTATAGACCGAAGAGGTTTGAAATCCGGCTCGAATCCTCCCTAAAAAATCGGATCACGAGATAGAAACAGGCGGAAAACAACCCACGGGTTGGCAACTGCGAGATCGCTCCCGCGGGTGCCCACCTGCGGGATCGCTCCCATGGGAGGCACCCGCGGGAGATCTCCCGCGAGTGCTCACCTGCGGGAGCTCTCCCGCGGGTGCAACCCGCAGGAGAAATCCCTCGGGTGGGCCCGCGGGGGAAAATCCAACTAAAATTTTTTTTTATTTAATTTTATTTTTCTTTTCTTTTTTTCTTTTTTAATAATTTATTTATTTATTTATTTATTTTAAGGAGTCTACATAACCCCCTCCAAAGTTTTTAAAATTCTGTATTTAGCTGTACTGAATTTCGAAATACTTTGGATTATTTGATTTTGGCTATCAGATGTGTGAAGAATTTGGTAGACAGAAATAATTGTTGACGTATTTCGTAAGATATGGGAGGAGATATGGCGTTAATATGCTTATTCAATAACAAACAGAGGTATGTTTTTAACGTGCTCATTAGATAACAAGTAGAGGTATGATGTTAATGTACTCATTTGGTGACAAGTAGAGGTATCATGTTAACGTGCTCATTTTAGGTCAAGCAGAGGTATCATGTTAACGTGCTCATTTTAATCCTAACCGTTCAGTGACATCTAGTATGACAGATCAGGGAAAGACAGAGGTGACATTAAACGTGCCTTGGAGCTCAACCTATTCAGAGGATCTGTTCGTGATAGGAACAAGCTGACTAAACAGAGGTGACGGTTAACGTATTTAGCCTTAAAATCGGACTATCAGAGGTAACTGTTAACTTGATAGGGAGATAATTTTCATTAGAGGTAATTTTTTTACTTAACGATATCAAAAACAAGTTCATTAGAAGCTGTAATATTTGACTCGATGAAGTGTGAGTTTTCTTTTCTGTCAGAGGTGAAATCTTAACATGACAAGAGATTTAATCGGATTTTATCTCATTTGATTTTGAATTATGATGTCAGAGGTATGATTTTAACTTGACAAATATTTTGGAGTGTCACTTGTTTTGCTGGAGAAAAATGACGAGAAAAGTTTTGTTGTCAGAGGTGAAATCTGAACGTGACAAGAGATTTATCTGATTAGGATTTTTAGCAAACCCCCAGCTATCAACGGATTTGATTAGGCTTTACCAACTACCGTTTGAGTCGGGCTAGCCATGCTATTCTCCTCAGCATGATGAGTTGTCGAGAGTTTCGTTTGGGCTTAAATGCCAAACTTTTCCTCTTCCCTTTGCCTTAGCAGCTTAGGGCAGTGATGTATCATTATATTCGGATAAGGATGCTATTATGACAGATTTGTCATGGGATTTTTAGTAAACCCCCAACTATCAACGGATTTGATTAGCCTTTACCAACTACCGTTTGAGTTGGGCTAGCCATACTTTTCCCCTCAGCATGGTGGGGTTGGCGAGAAATTCATTCTCTTCCCGTTGCCTTGTCGGCATTGGGCAGTTCATGCTTCTTTTTTTTTTTTTTTTACTCCCAGTATAATGGGGTTGGCGAGAAATTTATTCTCTCCCCGTAGCCTTGTCGGCGTTGGGTAATTCATGCTTTTTACCCCCAGCATGTTGGGGTTGGCGAGAAACTAGTTCTCTTCCCGTTGCCTTGACGGCATTGGGTAATTCATGCTTTTTACCCTCAGCATATTGGGGTTGGTGAGAAATTTATTCTCTTCCCGTTGCCTTATCGGCGTCGGGCAATTCATGCTTTTTACCCCCAGCATGGTGGGGTTGGCGAGAAATTTATTCTCTTCCCTTTGCCTTGACGGCATTGGGTGATTCATGCTTTTTATCCCCAGCATGGTGGGGTTGGCGAGAAATTTATTCTCTTCCCGTTGCCTTGACGGCATTGGGTGATTCATGCTTTTTACCCCCAGCATGTTGGGGTTGGCGAGAAGTTTATTCTCTTCCCATAGCCTTGTCGGCGTTGGGTAATTCATGCTTTTTATCTCCAGCATGGTGGGGTTGGCGAGAAATTTATTCCCTTCCCATTACCTTAATGGCGTTGGGTAATTCATAATTTTTTCTTTTTTCTTTTTCTTTTTCTTTTCTTTTTTTTTCTTTTTTTCTTTTTTTTTATTATGTGGGTTTAAATTAACCGCCCTGAGCTCGTCTTGGGAATTGTTGTGAGCCCAAGTGGTACCTTTAGACTACACACATTAGATGTGTCGGAGTTAGCTCTAACTCCTTTTTTGTTCAGCTTTGAGCTGAACTGCTCCAGCGTCAATCAACGCTTGAATTTTGTCTTTTAGAATAAAACAATTCTTTGTAGGGTGACCTACAATCAGGTGGTATAGGCAGTAATTGGGATCGTTAGTCTTCCCAACCTCTTCAGGCCTCTTGCTCTCCGGCAATTTGAGCATCTTGCGCTTACTGAGCAGATTGAACATAGTAGCAGTATTCTCATCCTTAAACGAATACTGCTTTTGAAGTCTGGGCGACTTTGCTATGTTGCTTGGCCATGCTTCCTGCTTCGGTGTACTTTCTGCCGCCATTGCCATTATGTCCTTTCCTTTGGAACGAGAAAAATGGAATGGAGATTCATTTGTACTGCCTCCGATTGCGGACTGCTGCTTTTCGAGGCGTCGAAGTATATCTTCTGCCTATTCACCCTACTTAAGCAAATATTTCCATGATTTGGATTCGACCGAGCCCATCTTGTCTAGGATATCGGTCAACAAGTTGTGTATGCAGGTTTCCACAAGCGTGTCCTGCGTCATGCCATGTGGGCATCGAACAGAAAGTTCTCAGAACCGCTCGATATAAGTTTTGACCGTTTCGCCTTCTTCTTGCTTCGCTGCTAGCAAAGATAGTATAGAGACTTCTGTATCATCTTCAAAGAATCGGGCTAGGAACTCACGTTCTACATCAGCCCATGATTTAATTGTTCCCTGGGGTAGCTGCATGAACCAGGTAAATGCGGGCCCCCATAAAGTGCTCACAAATATCTTAGTCATAGTCGGATCATTCCCCATGAGGTGTCATGTCTGCGACAGAAAGTAGAAGATGTGTTGCTGCGGCGAACCTTTACCGTCGAATGATTGAAAATTCAACGGTTTATATTTTGCAGGGTAAGGTACGGTTTCCCATTATATGGGATATGGACGTACTACCCCCACCTCTTGCAGTTTTTTGCGATGAAGAAGAGTTTGTAGTTGGTTCTCTATCTTCTCTATTTTTTCTACGTGAGGGTTGATGATAACCTTCACTTCCTCTTCCTCTCTTGAATGAGGAGGCACTTCTTCATCCTCGTCCTCGCTGTCTTCATTTATTTGGACGGGTCGTTTTCCTTTCTGCCGACCAGAAACGGATGACGAGGATTGGCTCTTTCTAGTTTGAACTAACAACTCAATTAAAAGTTGTTTCATTTCTCCTATAGTCTCCTCTTGCTGTTCGAGACGTTTTTCTTGTCTCTCAAGCCTTTCAGAAACTTCTTCTAGGCGCACGCCTTCTGATTCGATAGAAATTTCTTTTGACCCTGGAGTGATTTCCTTATCCGAAGGGTTGTTTTCGACCACATTTTTGCCTTTATTAACCATATGTGATGAGGCGGCAGGCAGATTAGTTCCAGAGCACACTTTTTTCACCGTCCGTATTCTTTTGGGTTCAGTGATCCGCTCAAAAACGGAGCGTTTCGAGTTGCATTGGCAGTTTGATAGAACGGTTGAGATTAGCTGTTCGCATTGGCAGTGAGGAGTATTTTGTGAGGAGTTCTTTTTCCAATTGAGGTACTCTCTCAAATCTTGAGGTACGTTCTCTTCTCTACTTGCATCTTGACGCCTCTTGCGTCGCAAATTTGGTTCATAATACTGGAGAGTCTACAATATCTCAGGGCTGAGCTCTTTTCCAGCTTCAGATTGTTCTCCAACTCTTCTGCGGATTCTTCTGGAATGCACACTGGCCTGATTAGTTGTGTGGGCCCTGCACGCCTCTGATAGAGAGATAAAAATTCTTGGTGTATGTAGTGTGCTCACCATAGGCATGCTCGAAGAGACATGAGGGTTGTGTTCATTTAACGTAACCCGTCGGTGGTATCTGCAGGATGCAACCCACGGCTGTAACTGCAGATTTGTATCCGTGGTTGCAACCCGGGGGTTGGCACCCGCGGTTGCAAGCCGCGGGTTAGCACCCGCGGTTGGCAGCCACGGGTTGGCACCCGCGGTTGGCAACCGCGGGATGCCACCCGCGATTGGCAACCGCGGGATGGCACCCGCGGTTGGCAGGTTGGCAACCGCGGGTTGCCACCCCCGGTTGCAACCCGCGGGTTGCCACTCGTAGTTGCAAGCCGCGGGTTTGCGCCCGTGGGGTTACTTCCGAGGTTTTTTACCGTCCCGGAGTTTTCTGTCCCGGAGTTTTTTATAACTTTTCTTGTATGATTGAGGCGTGCTCGTTGAGTTTTACGCCTTAAATTTCTCTTTAGGGAGCGGATCAGGGACTGGTTTGACTTTTGGCTTGACTTTGGAACGGGCGATGACGCCTCGTAAGTTTCAACGGGCGATGACGCCTCGTAGGTATTGAATGGCGATAACGCCTTTTCAATTTTGGCGGGCGATGACGCCTCGCCTTGTTTAATCATTACCCGGCGATGACGCCTAGGTTCTGAATCCGAGGATGCTGGTCAACTTCTATTACCAGCGTCTCAACCATTGAGCCAATCGGTACCCGGTCGGACTGCGCCACCAGATTCTCTGTTGTAAACAGAGGGACTCCCGCTGTGGTCGCCAGTTCTTGTTTGCTCAAAATTTGGATTTCTCCTTCCATTGTAAAATTGTTTGATTACAACAAAAATATTGAGATTTACAAAAAATCTGAGGAATTACAAGAACGGGAATATTAATTTATTCCCTTTTTTTATGTGGGTTCGGGTGGCGATGGAGCCTCGCTGGTGCACTCCGTTGACCGTCTGATCGGGAAGTGGATGGCTCTGCTCCGCTCCTTGATCTCACGAGCTCGCCCAAAATCGTCCAAAAAGTCCAAAAGTCCAAAAATTCAAAAGTCCCCAAAAATCCCCTTCTCTGGAATCAACTCCTGTCTTTTATAGACCGAAGAGGCTTGAAATCCGGCTCGAATCCTCCCTGAAAAATCGGATCACGAAATATCAGCGAAATAAACAACTAAAATAGGCGGAAAACAATCCACGGGTTGGCAACTGCGGAATCGCTCCTGCGGGTGCCCACCTGCGGGATCGCTCCCGCGGGAGATCTCCCACGGGTGCTCATCTGCTGGAGCTCTCTCGTGGTTGCAACCGCGGGAGGTCTCCCGCAGTTGCACCTCCTCCCACGGGTGGGCCCGCGGGGGAAAATCCCCCTAATTTTTTTTTAATTTTATTTTTTTTTCTTTTTTTCTTTTTTAATAATTTATTTATTTATTTTAAGGTGTCTACAAAGCTAGAACTTATTAAAATGATATTTATCATTTCTTTTAAAGTTCTGTACTTACACTCAGCAATTCTATTTTGCTAAGGAGTGTAAGGAGCAGTTGTTTGATGTATAATACCATATTCTGCACAAATTTGTGCAAATGGTGACTCATATTCACCACCTCTATCACTTCTTAACATTTTTATCTTTTTGCTAAGTTGGTTCTCAACTTTATTTTTATATTGTATAAATATTTCAATTGCCTCATCTTTTGTTCTTATTAAATATACATAACAACATCTAGTACAATCATCTATAAAACTAATAAAATATTTCTTTCCACCTCTAGTTTGAACATATTTTAAATAACAAATATATGTATGAATTAATTCTAGAGGTTTAGTGTTTCGTTCTATAGAATTAAACATAATCTTAGCCATTTTTTATTCAACACATATTTCATATTTATCATCAAAATTTATATTAAAATTAGGCAAAATATTTAAATTAATTAATATTTGCAAAGTATAATAATTAACATGATATAATCTACCATGCCAAATATAAGGTGACTCAGTCATATAAGTAGAAGAATCAATTTTATTATTATTAACTTTAGGAGCAATGGTCATTATATTTATTTAAACAGACCATCAGTCATATATCCCTTTCTACATATACACCATTTTTTATAAGTACAAATTTATCAGACTCAAATACAAGTCTAAATGCTTTTTTACTCAAAACTGAACCAGTAACCAGATTCTTACTTCAGACCACAATATCAACTCAGATTTCTTAAACAAATCTTTCTTCCTCTAAACAGAATGTAACTATAGTTTTCAAGAAGCAAATAGATTTAGTATGAAATAATTATGTGTTATAACTATTATGATAGAAATTTAAATTTTCATTTGTTACACAATAGTATTGAATTCTAACTAAAAACTCGGTTTTAAGATTGTTGGTTGTTTACTTAGACAGAATTACTATTATATAATAAGATTAGAAAGATATGTTGTCTACTTGAACTAGAAAGATAATATTTGAGAAGAAATTCAAATTGATATTTATATATAAACAGTTTACTTTAGAAAAGAATCATAAATGAATATAGGTATAGATACTATAATAAGATTAATAAGATTATATCTTATTACCTACTGTTATTAATTAAATCTAGAGACAGAACTAAAATATTTAATCTGAATTGATTTAAATAGCTTATTATCTTAGGAAAGAAACTATATGTGTGTGTGTGTGTGTTAATTATCTAGTATAAATGAAAACAGAATTAAGATACTTTACTGATTGGAAGACGAATGTATGTAGAAGATGATTGGAAGATGATCGAGGCTAGTATTGGGTATTTTCTCCTTAAAACTTATTCGCCCTCCACCGGTATACTTCGGAATTACAGTGAGCGTCGGTCTTCCAGAATATAATGATCTGTCTATAACAGGAAGGAAACCCCAATCCTATTGCCTCTAGCGAATCTGATTAAAGAATACTTTATACTTTGTATGGTGTAATGCAGGACAGAAATATGACTATTCTTCTAAAGACAAAAAATTGCTGTCTGGAGACAAAGTTTTTCTATCTGCAAAAAAAGAAAGAAGAAATGAAAAAGAACTGTGTAAAATGAGTCTAGACAATGGCCTATATACATGACAGTTAGGTTAACAGTTGTGACTGTTTAACGGTAATTGTTAACGGACGACCATTGGATCCCAACAGTCAGATCCTAACGGCTAACAATTCTTAACGGGTGGGTCGAATCCAAGTCTGAACCTAATAGAGATAACCTGAACCCAATACTCCAAAACATAAAGGCTCCTCATGACGATGTATACGTACTCGCCCTTGCACACGCGCGTGCAGGAGGTGCATGGCACCACTCGTAGTACTCAAGGTTTCTACTCTTCTTATATAAGTAATGACATGGAACAAATAATTCTATATTACCAATATGGAACTATTTTTTCTTTTATTCCCTTTGCTATGCATTTCACTTTGAAACCATTTTCCATTCACCTAATTCATTTATTTTTTGAACTAGTGAATTGACTTAAAAATTTAATGTTCAAACATACATGAATTCAATAGCTCACCCATGTGATTGATAGAGGTGACACAAAAAGATTTGGATGTTAGAGACTTAAATAACTGCATATTGCTCGACAGAAATGAGTGAGAAGAATCAACCATGTGAGCAATCTGGTGTGATTATATTTTGATTCATGTACCCTACCCCAAGTACTTGGGGGTAAAAGATTTAGTTGTTATTGTTTGAAAATGAAGTAGCTCATATGGTAAGACTCCAGGCCTCTAAGAGGAGTTTCAAGTTTGATCCTCAATTGCAGACACTAAAAGAAATGAATGTAGAGTACACGATGAAAATATATGGTCAAAGAACAATCTGAAATGGAGATCAAACGGAGCGAAACCAAATTTATTGGAGGCTATGCAGAAGTATCAATTTGAAGGCCATTTTTGATGTAGATCAAACTCAAAGTGGGCCAAAAATAAACCATGAAAACTCTCTAACCTTGGAGTTTCTTGAATCAAATCAAGTAATCTCATTAACTTTTCTTTCAGCTTGTTTTTTAAAATCATAATCTCTATATTATTATGTTATATAAATTTTGAAGTTTATTGACCTTTTTATCAAGTTAATATAAAATATTATATTTATCAAAAATCGTTAATTTAATGTCTGGCGGAAAGTTAAATCAAAATTAAAATCCAAGAAATTGGATGTAAGTGAACCCTACAGAGTTTAGATCATAATCTAAAAGTTTTTTAAAAAATTATTGGAGATAGTGAAAATAGACTGTAGCTCAGATAACTTATCCGATGCGCCAACTTATTTCCAATATTCTCAATTTTACAATCTGTGTTCTTATTGCTGAGAATCACTAGTCAATATGACTTACAAAGACCTTTGAGATATTGGCACAGTAGTCTTGATCAATTGGGTAGTTTTATTAGTCAATTTTTGAGAAAATGACAATTCCCTATTCAATCTTAGTTTGGAAACACGTCAAAATTTTCAATTTCAGCACAAGCAGGAAGCATAATATCAAATACATACTATTTAACTTAATAACTATATGGACGCAAACTTCACGACTGGTAAAATATATTTCTTTACTTGTTTTTCAGTTTCACCCAATATAAGAACCTCACTCAATAACTTCTCTCTCTCTCTCTCTCTCTCTCTCTCTCTCTCAATATCACTATCATATCAACTTAAAGTGCATAATCAATAAGATAGTTTTCAATACTTGGCATTTATCTTTGCCGATTATTGTCCATCACAAATAACTCGCTCATAATATCACTATTTTAACGACACGACACTCGTTAAAGTTTTCAATGTCAGCATAATATCAAATGCACGATATGGTATTTTAGCGAAACAAATGTATAGACCTAACTGTATGACTGGTAGAATAGATTTCTTTATGTGTCCTTCAGCTTCACCCATCATTAGAATGTCACTCAATAACTTACCTCTCTCTTTCTCGTAATATCACTATCTTATCAACTTAAAGTGCATAATCAAAACAATAATTTTCATTACATGGCACTTATTTTTGACGATTATTACGCATAACAGATACCTCACTCATAATATCACTATTTTAACGACACGACACTTGTTGAATAATCATGATTAGTACTAATGCTAGGCTAACATTCCTCAAAAGAGGGAATGTAGTAAGATGGCATTGAGTGACACCTCAATAGGCAAATTGTATTCTCTGATTCAGCCATGGAGGATAAAAGCAACCATGTCTCCTTCAACACAAGATATTGGATAACATCCCTCAAGATTTCAAGTTATGAGCACATCATTTACCTTTTTTTTTTTTTCCTCAAGTGTTGGCCACCTTCCATTTGTTTTGAGGGGGCTGCCCACCAAGGGACCTTTATGTATGGTACCCCATACCAAAAGAAAAGTTTTCTTTATTGTCTTATTTCTTCATATTTTTGTTGTTGTTGTTGCTAGTCAGAACTCAAAAAGTAAAGTGAATATTGGTTTGTGCACTTTGAGCTTGTTAATGAATAATAGGTACTAAGATAAGCACATCCTTTTAACTAATTTTTGTCTTTGGATTGTATGTGTCAATTTCTACATGAAAGCTCTTACTCTTATTGCCTTCCTTTTCTCATCAAGATTCTTATCTAATTGCTTCTTCTTCTTTTTTCCTTTCTTTTTTCCATGAAATTAAAGTGGGACTAGCTTCCTCTTTTTGATTTGTGGGAGAGAATTTCTTTCGTATGGTCAAGAGATATCTTAAATAGAACAAACTCTTCACCACAAGTCAAATAGCGAATAATCGTTTTTGTTCTTTTTCTACTTTGGAGGGAGCCCCTAAATTAAGTCTCTATGTTTAGGAGTAAAATGCCCATGAAAAAGAGATACCATTTGAGAACATTGAACTTATCGTTTTCTATAATTGTCTTGTGACTTGAGTATAAGCCAAATCCAAGTAAACTTTATTGGTAAATATCATTTTAACATGTGAAAGATGAGAAGACACTCATCTTAACCAACTTTTCTGATATGTGCAAAAGGATGTGTGATTTTAAGAAAGATAAGCTGAATTTGAAAGATTGGTTATCAATAGACGAGCATTACAAAAATGAGAATTACAAGAATAAAATAAGGATATAGAGAAAGGTTATTCATATATGCTCTTTTCTCTCTTTTTGGTAAGTGAATTCTCCCGGTGCTTTTTAGGACGGACATGCATAAATTAATGTTGATTGAAACCACATTATATCTCTATGGACCATCCCTTTTATCATGTTATAAGCATTTCTTATCTATTTGACATCTCTAGTGATTGGTAAATATCATTTTAACATGTGAATGATGAGAAGACACTCATCATAACCAACATTTCTTATATATGCAAAAAGATGTGTGATTTTGAGAAAGATAAGTTGAATTTAAAAGACTGGTTATCAATAGACGAGCATTACAAAAATGAGAATTATAAGAATAAAACAAGGATATAGAGAAATGTTATCCAGATATGCTCTTTTCTCTCTTTTAGGTAGGTGAATTCTCCTTATACTTTTTAGGATGGACATGCATAAATTAATATTGATTGAAACCACATTATATCTCTATGGACCATCCATTTTATCATGTTATAAGCATTTCTTATCAGTTTGACATCTCTAGTGATTGGTAAATATCTTTTTAACATGTGAATGATGAGAAGACACTCATCTTAACCAACATTTCTTATATGTACAAAAAAATGTGTGATTTTGAGAAAAATAAGTTGAATTTGAAAGATTGGTTATCAATAGACGAGCATTACAAAAATGAGAATTACAAAAATAAAACAAGGATATAGAGAAAGGTTATCCAGATATGCTCTTTTCTCTCTTTTTGGTAAGTGAATTCTCCCAGTGCTTTTTAGGACGTACTTTTTAGGACGGGCATGCATAAATTAATGTATATTAAAACCACAATATATCTCTATGGACCATCCCTTTTATCATATTATAAGCATTTCTGCTATGTTTGACATCTCTAGTGATTGAAAGCATATCCATAAACCAAGTGCTAGACCCCCTTGAATTTGTTAAGACACTTGACCCTAGGTCAAGAGAGATGGATATATTATCATGTGATGTAGAAATAAAGATGTGAGATGTGGTTATTGACTTTTTTTCTAGTGGGAAATTGATGCTTTAGTTGATGATTAGGCTTGGAGAAAAATTGTCCAAAGAGGCAAGACTCAACATAGAAGAAGCAAGACTTTTGAGTCATAATCTCCACTAGCTAAGACAAGCATATAGATAATATGATTGCATTAGTAGACCACAAGGTTGTTCAAAGGGAAATGTAGTGAAACTAAAAAAGGTTTTGTCTTAGTGGCATGGTCCTAAAGTTGGAGGACTCGAGTGACACCACTAATGCATGTATCTAGCTAGTTGATTCTACCTCAAGCATTAACTTGACTTAAAGAAAACAAGGGTTAGAGCAAATGGCATCAAGAAAGCTAGGGTTGTCCCTTGGAGAGACATTTTCAACTTACAATTATAGATTTGTGTGTGCGCGCACACACATATTATATGAATTATATATACATACATATACATATATGTGTGTATATGTATAATTATAGAATTGTGTGTATACATGTGTGTATACACACATACATATATTATATGAATTATATATATATATATATATATATATATATATATATATATATATATATATATATAGAGAGAGAGAGAGAGAGAGAGAGAGAGAAAGAGAGATGGAAATGAGTTGACAGCTCACGCAAGTTATCTAAGCTACAGTTTATTTCTTTTGGATTATGATCCCAACATTTTATGATTCACTCATAACTAATTTCTTGAGTTTTAGTTTTGATTTGGTTCTCTATCAAATTGACACAAATTTTAATGGTTTTCAATAAATAAATATGTTGTATTCACTTCATGAAAGTGTAAATAAACTCCAAAATTCATTAAATTTAATCTTATTAAAGTTAAGAAGGTAGAAATTCTAATTCTAGAAAAAATTGAAGAAAAGTCATTTGATTACTATATTTTTGCTACTACCTCATATTTTTTCTTTGAGCTGGCAGGTCACACACACATATGAGAAAAATGGAAATGAGCTGACAATTGGATGCCACAGTTCACACCAAAAAGAGAGGGGGAGAGAGGGGCATGTATATATTTTAATAACATAACATGTAAATGTGCAATTTGGGATCTTGATATTGGAAACATGGTGATTACTTTTTTTAGTTTCTCTCTTAATACAAAACAAACCCTAAATCTACCAATAGTGACACTAGAAAATATTTTCAGATAAACCCAACTAGGATTAGACTGAAGAGATGGATATCATTGTAAATAACAACTAGTTCTCTTCTTCATGAGCTTCAAATTATGTGATCTTTATGTAGTAGGTCTATCTAATGCCTATATCTCGATAGGTTTTAGAACACACCCCTCCTCTTTCTTGCAGTTATGCTAACCACTAAATTCTAACTAATTTATGAATTAGGTTATGTCAGCACTAATCAAACAAAACATTTGCTTAATCATCTCATGTCACAAAAGTATGTTCTCAATTAGTCCACTCCACTCTAATGGGAGAACCCTAGCTTCTTTGGTGACACTTGGACAATAAAAAAACTCACTATCCACATCTTGCAACAGATGCTTTGATTGTCTAATCCTAAAAGAAGAATTCAACATACAAAAAATTAAGATATAATACTAATACAATGACAATTAAGTTTTTTATTCTAAATACTTGGAGATAGAATACATGAACTGGAAGAGAATCATGCCAAATCAATCACATGGATGATCCTTCTCTGCTCATTCCTATCGAGTTATATATCTTCTTTTAAAGCTCTAACATCCATATCTTCTCGTATCACCTTTATCGGTATTTTCTTTGATCGTTCTCTTCGCTCTCTTAACTTGGCCTACGTCGATAAGTTCTATTCTTTTAATTTATCCTACGTTTACTGATAATTATCAAAAAAGGGAAGTGGGCTCTAGTGTAGGATTACACTAAGACAATGGGGAATCAAACTTAGAAAATTAGGGGAAAATTAGTACCCTCTTTATCCACTAAGCCAGGTGTTTAGGATATATGATTACAGTGATTGGTCCTGTAGTGGGAGGACGAGTGACACAAGAAAAAGGCCTAAAGGTATGGGTTTGATGCCAAAGTGGCATGAACAAAGATAGGGTACCTTCCAGTTAGGGAAGGATTTGGGGTTGGCCCTCAAGATTTTATGAGACATTCCATGTTGTTGGGGTTGCCATTTGTTGCCATTTGTCATGTGTGGACCTCATGTTAATTCTTTTTTCCATGGGGTAGCCCTAGGAATCCAATGCACATGCATAAGCTTCCCTTGAAAGTTGTAATAGTTTCTTTCTAATCTTGTAAAGATATTGGTGAAGGACACAATGATAGAAGCACATTCTTATTGAGGGATAGCCCCCCCCAATAATTTTGTTGATTGTTATCCTTTTTTATTTTAATCTTTATTTCTTGTATAAGATATCTGGGGCACAATCTAGATCCTACATGTCAACCCCTCATTGCATTAGGCAACAACAAGACAATCATAGAGGCCTTCCCATTAAATAATGTGTATTGTTTGTGTGGCGAGTTGCAAGCTTCTAATGTTTAGCAATACAAATGATGGAGGGTATCCCTATGGGTCTCCCTTAAACTAAAGCATTTCACATGAACACAATCATATCAGGCCCACCTCATAAGTCTATTCTAGAATATTTAGGGGGTGTTCGGTTTCTTGCATGAGTATGTAAGCGGTTGTAATTGCAACCACTTCTTTTGCAAACGACATTTTCTTTTATTTGGTTACAGTTGTAGTTATAAAACTTTGCAACTACAATTGCAGCCAGTCATTTATGGTTTCTTGCATGAGTATGTAAGCGGTTGTAATTGCAACCACTTCTTTTGCAAACGACATTTTCTTTTATTTGGTTACAGTTGTAGTTATAAAACTTTGCAACTACAATTGCAGCCAGTCATTTATGCACTTAGGAAAAAATGTGCTTAGGAAAAAATATGCATAAGTCAATTTTTCTCATCTTTTTACAAATAATAATTGTATTATTAATAAATTTGATATTTCCTAAACCTCTTGAAAATAAAAAAAAAACTTAACATATACAAATTTTTGCAACTCTACATACCACTTGCAATTTCTAAGCAAAACACATTTATACAATTTGTAGCAACTTCTCGCAATTTCAATTATAGTAATATAAGTTGCAACTTACAACATTACTTATAAACAACTAAACAGTCTCTTCTTAATATTTGAGCAAAGCAAAACACATTTATACAATTTGTAGCAACTTCTCGCAATTTCAATTATAGTAATATAAGTTGCAACTTACAACATTACTTATAAATAACTAAACAGTCTCTTCTTAAAATATTTGCGCATATGTATCGTACATTCAAACTTCAAATTTTCAGTTTTAAACTTCAAATTTTCAGTTTCAGTGACATACTATTTCCAACTGGGGATTAGTGTGGCGAGCTAGGATTGACACTAGAGATGTCAAAAGACCTGAGAGAACCAAAAATCGAAAGCTTGACTTTGCCAATGATCCCCTTCCACACAAAACAAATATTAACCCTACAACCTGCCCTAAAAGGATGCTAAAACCCACACTGCTACCTCCCAAACCTAAATGCCTCCAATTTTAGCCCTAAAGTCCTCAACCTAAACAAAACTAAAAACAAACAAAACCTCTTCTTTATCTCTCCTTTATCCTCCAACAACAACCATAACTTGTTAGCATCAACTTCAAGAAACCAAAAGGAAACCTGCAACAGCTTCCCCTTTCTCCATCCCACACTCGTCACCCCCACCACCAATCCTCACGACGCTCAGCTCCGGCCCCTCCGGCCAGGAGGGCATCCTATCCTTCGTGCTGGCAACCTTGGACAACAATAACAACCCTAAATCTGAAACCCACACCCCGATGCAAAGGTCAGCATACCCAAGCCACCCATAACCCTGCCTGCCACCCTCGAGCCTCCTCCAAGAAGATTGATCTGAGGCCCAGATGACAGGCACCCTGTTTAGCCATCGCAAAGCACGCATCACTACCGCCATCCAGGAGAATTCTCGGAGCATGCCCGTGCTCCCTTGAGCTTGGCATTCCAACAGCCAAGTCCATGCAGGACTGGGCTGTTAAGAAAGAAGCTTGACAACAGCAAACTCATAGATGAACCCCCAGTGGACTGCCTTTGCCGATGGGAAAAAGATTGGCTACGCCACCAAGAGAGAACTGACCAGTAACAAATCTCAAAATCATGCAGCTTCTCCCTGCCACTATATCAGACGCAAACGACGGGGAGCTCACCTACACGAGGGCTCAATTTTACCGGGGGATCAATAGTAAGATTCAGCAGTAAAGATTCAGCGACATTCTACATGCTCAATCCAAATGGTAATAGCTAGGGATTGTAATGACACATCCACAGTCCAAATTTCAGTCCTCTCTATATAAAGTTTTGAATAAAAAAAATAAAAATTTCATTTATAATTCAAAATTTTATATAAAGCGAACTAAAAATTAACCCATGAATGCGTCAATTACCATCCCTATGCAGACTAATAGCAGACCAGAACGACCAGAACTAAAGCATATTCTCCGTCAAACACAGATTTTCCAATAAAATGACTGGGGGACAATTGCAAGTTATTATGTTTATAAGACAACGATTGTAAAGTGTCCTGCTGCAGAAAGGAGAAATAAAGGAGGTTATGATCATTACATTTACAGGCCAAGGCCGACAGTTCGACCATCTCTTCGCCGGAGACCGGCCGTGTACTGCTTCTCCAAGTCCATCTCTAGCTTCTGCTTCTTCTCGGCATCCATCTCGTTTGGCTTGCGCTCTGGGACAACCTCGCCCTTCACACCCTACAATTAGCCATAGGTACCAAGGCAACCTCAGACTCTAAAAAAAGTGTTAGTATGAGATTGACATGATGAGACTCTAATGACAAGTTTGCACTTTCACAAACACACTGTACAGTTTTTTTTTTTTTTTTTTTGGTTGTGGATTGTGAAATTTTCCTTTGATGCAAAAATACAAAATTAAAAAAAAAAAAAAAAAAAAGTGATTGAGGTTTACCATGAGTTTGTTGAATTTCTCTTGACGCTCCCTATCTGCAAATAGCTGTAAATCCCAGCGATTGCCAGACTGTTGTCATTGCGAACGATTGAAGATCCATGGGAAGACATTGTCAGGAACATGAATGTATGAACGTAAAGTTAATAAAGTACTAAACTTATAGAATTAAGGAAGTAAAAACAAATTAACGACTTGATATAGGTGCGATGTACAAACTTACCTCTTCGGTAGAAGTGTTCTTTTTGTTACCCCAGAGCAGCTTCTTCTTCTGGTCAGTAGACAGGTAGCTACTACCACCTACAAGGTTCCTATTCACTGCAATGAAAAAAATTAATCAAGTGAAATTACAATTAACATAGACCATCACGATTACAGTAAAAGAAGACCATCAGATTCCAGAAAGAGCAAAAGAAAACTATAACATAGGGGAGAAAGATTCGGTCTTCACCGAGACCAGAGGTTTCAGAAATGTAAAATAACTCCAACATCATAAAAACTCCAATATACAGTTCTATGCTCCCCCCATATAAAACTGACCTTGCAAATTTTCAGGAACTTCAAATGATAGATTAAGGAAAAAGAACCACTGAAATGACAAGGTGGGGAAGCTACCGACATGATAAGTAGAAATCTGTAGTAGCAATTTCAAAATTTGATGAAACTGATTATTACTGCAGAAGGTGAAAAAACATAAGAACACTGATCCACAGTAATAAAAGTTAAACTGTCATGGTTATAGGGCTTTAGTACAGAACTAGAGAATAGAAATACAAAAACATTTTTCTATCTTCTAAAATTTCAATGCCATCTATAATCAACATAGGCCTAGAAAAACAAAATTTCTTACTTAAAAATATAATTTCAGAAAATTTCATTATGCACATGCATAAAGAGAGGGCTTGGTAACATCTGCTAAGAAACCAAAAACTAGAGAAATATCAAAAATGGTCCTATGCTTTAGTGAAGAAGAATGATTGAATGAAAGACAAAAAGAATCGACTATGAAGAAATCAACATAAGGGTTTAAATTTTTATATGGAATAGTCACAAGGTAATGAGGGTCTAAATCTAGGAATGGGTATCAATACAAGCTGATGGTTTATGTATTGAAAATCAGCAATATTGGATTATTGGACGTATTGTATCAACAATATCGAACTTATTGGTAAAATATCGGTAATATTGACAATACCGGCACCAATAATATAGGTCAACATTGTATCGGATACATCAAAAATCTGATACAATATTTGCGATACGTGTCAGCATCAGCCAATATTTAACATCTTGTATGCAACATCGAAGCTGAATCAAGTACGCACCTAACTCAGCAGCTTTCATTGCAGCAACTTTTGCTGCATTCAGATCCTGAGCAGTCTCAGACTGACTTCCAGTAGCATTTACTGGTTCAGAAGTGAATTTGTCAGATGCCCCCTTGACCTGTTTTGAACTTGAGGATGGATTTTCACCTGCAACATTTGCATTAGATTTTGAAAATAGTAATTGTAAATCAGATAAGAGGAACCATAGGCACCACTAAACATTTAAAAACTGAGGAAGTAGAAGGTACATGCTAAAAAGTATTAGCTTAACAAAATACCTTCTGAATCATAATGCTTGAGCCTTTTTAATGAAGTACTTAGTTCCTGAGATGCTTCGATTTTCACTTCTGCCTCTGATTCCTTGCTCATCTTCTCCTTACGCTTCTCATTTTCCCTATCATCATGTTTTCTCTTATCTTTCAGCACATCAATTTCCTTGATGCCACTAAAGGCAGTGTCTTTCAATCTTGTTGAACCGCTCTCCCCACCAAAAGTTGAATCCTTAGCATATCCTCTTGGTTCCTCACGAGAAGATCTGTAATCATTCTTGTAATCGTAAGGACTCCGACTGCGATCTCTTCTTTTATCTCGCGCTTCTCTAACTCTATCAGAATCTTTGTCGTAGTGCCTGTATTCCTTATCTTTACATCTATGTCCTGCATTCTCAGATTTATCCCTTGTGTATCTATCACCACTTCGCCAAATTTCTCTAGACCTATAAGAATTGCCATCTTGCCTAGTGTAGTCAGAATTGGTCCCACTCTTTGCTTCTCGCCCTGAGCGAGATGACCTATGGTAACCCCTATCCTCCTCATCAGCATGCTTGTGGTGCCTGCCAGAATCAGCGTTTTTAACATGGTCAAGAGAAGCCCCATGTGAATGCTTGTCTGAATGCCTGTGAGAGTCAGAGCCTCTGCTGGACCGGTAATGGTTGGAGTCCCTTTCCAACTCTCTCCTATCATCCCTCCTCCGTCGATCATCAGAATAAACAGGACTGCGACTTTGACGTTTAGGGCTCCCTGTCAGATAACCAATGACTGCAAATTAGCATCCAGTCAATATAGATCTAACCATACAAGAAACAGATGACTACCCAATATGACAAAGTCTTGCCACCAGAAGATCAGGGTTTGAACCCACTAGGGCCACAACTATAAAGAAGCAACTATTCTCTAGTTCTTTCTTCTTCCTACCTTATATTAATATTACGCGTCAGGTGTGTTTGGCTGCTGGTAGCTGCTAGCGATTTGCATTTGGTAATTGAGAGAAGAAAATTTTGAATTTTTGGTGAGAATTTCTAACTCCTGTGCAAATTTGTTCAATTTATATCATAAACTAATCGTAAGATTTCTACCTTATACTCAAATTTTCATTCTTTTTTTTATGACTAAATGCAAAGTCCAAAATACCCATTACCACCGACCAAACACACCCTTATAACACATTGAGTGTCAACTTCATTTTATAGAACCACAATTTCAATTAATACAACCTTGCTGCTTAAAAGATTTTAGCCCTATGTTGAAATAATAGAAAGAATCAGGTAAAATTTTCTGACCTAAAGCTATTTGGGCTTGTAGACATGTGAGAACCAACCAACCTAACAGCAATCAGTCTACCTTAAACATTTGAAGTTCATATTTTAAGTTTTAACCCACATTGCAAAATGTGGTGGTTGTTATATCATCCACAATACCAATAACATTTGCAGTTGGCTTAAAGTTTTAAAATAATAAAGCTTTGATGCCCTACATTGCAAACAGTTTTATAATTGTTTTATGAATTATATCGTAAACAATGCCGCAGTGTTCAAAACGAGACCATTTATGCGACCACATAAGCAAATGCGGAGTGAAACCATATATAAAATCCAAAATCACTAGTATTATGCAGACAACTTTGTAAACAAACGGGTATGCGGATTATGCATCCACATAAACCGCATAATACATCTAATCTGTTGATAGATTTCGAGTTTTAAAATATAAAAAAAAAAAAACCAAATATCCGATCCTCATTATCCTTGAAGGGTTACGGGAGATGTGACTTTCTCCAAGTCTTTTTATAATACATGCATTCTTAACTCCTTACCGACTATTCTCTCTTCCATCTTCCCGACTCGCCGATCAGACTTGTCTCTTTCTACTCTTAACTTATCCATAGCTCTCGTGAAAATTCAATCTTGTTGACTCTCTCCTTAACCTCTCGTACTTGTCGACTTTCTTTTCTAAATCCTCAACCTCTTGACCTCCTACTCTCGCTGAACTATTAATCTCATATAATATTTGAGATTTTGATTAGAAACTGAAATCGAAGAATTGGAGGTCTCAAGCGGATCTTAATTTTAATGTTTAAGTAAAAAAATATTTTTTGGAAAAATTCATAGGTGTTGGACTGTTGGAGAATAATTTGGTCTTAAGTTATCTATTGATTCCTTTGCAGTAACTATCTAAATTTCAACGTTTAAACTTAATTAATTTTTCTTCATACAAATCAACTAATTTAGAGATGGAAATAAGTAAACTCGAGTTACTGTCTATTTAACGAGGGATAAAAATAGTTTTTTGGTGAATAATTCTTTTATTTATTGAGTAAAGACTGAAAAGTGAAAGTGTCGTTCGTAAAACTAACTATTGTTATTGGCAAAAATTGAAAGTATAATAATTTTTAATATTGTTGATATAATCAAAATAATGTTTAAGTATTATTAGCAAAGAATAATGTCTAAGTATTGCTATTGGCTTATTGCTAAGCAAATTTAAGAAATTAATGTCATTTCCTTTTTTTTTATTTAATAGCACTCAACATACGTATGTTTAGCTACTATTATATTAATATATAATAAAATATTAATATTCCACGTAATTCCGTATAATCCATTGAATCACCATGGAATTCGTTTAAACATTATGAACTTCCGGACAGCTCGCATAATAAAAACACATTTTAAAACATTACTATGACGTGCATCAACTTTCCCTTGAGTTGATGCAACAACATTTATATCGGCAATACAACTTTCCAAGAGAGTCCGCAAAAAAAAAACCCACATTTCAAGCATCCCTTAAGGTGGGCAAGGGACAAGTATGCAATGATGAGATCCCAAGGCAAGTAATGAACGTGCTGGAGAACTTCAACAAGATCATACTAACAGAATTGTCTAATAGTTGCCACAAAAAAAGGAAGTATATCACACATCGAGTTGGCACTAAGTGATCAACTACCTGCATGCACACGGTATTGGATCTATCAATCGGAGCTCATTTAAGATCATGAGGGATCAGCAACTACTTAATCCAGGCACAATGGCTACTGGTTACAAGAGAAGCAATCCAGCGGCCTATAAGATTGCCTGAGGGTGGCAAGAACGGATAGACTTAGCACGCTCCTGCCTACATAAAGTAGCTAAGAAAATGAAGAAATAAGCATTTATCAGAATCAACGACCAGTAGAATAACAATATGGAGATCACATATTAATCCGATTTTATTAACATAAGGAGCCGATACGACGACATGAGGGTCCACTCCGAATCTTAAAAAGTGTGTATAAGTTAGCCAATAAACTTGAGTTACCTCCTAAGCTCAAACAATTTCACCTTCCATGTAAGTATATTAAAGCCATATCACAAAGACATAGAGGAGCTAAGCCGATGCGAGCCTGAGCAAGCGCATGTAAGAGTGAGAGCAAAGTTCGATCATCAATTCACATTGTTGTGAAGCGTAACGTACAGTTGCCAAATGATAGGCGACGTAATGATCATTTGATTCGATGGGAGGGAATACCTGACAAGGAGGCAAGTTGGGTGCCAACTGAATCATTGTGGCAATTCAAAAACCAGATCAGCAATTATGCAGCTCAGCAACAAGGACATCGCCAAATTAGATGGGTGAGAATGTCAAGGCCCACTCCAGAAAAAGATCCATAAGGTTGATCTATGATGACACTAGTGCCACATAGTGATCCATGACAGGAGTGATGAGGTGGCAACCTAGAACTTTCTAGAATTTTCTTATATAGAATACACCTTAATAGTGGCTAAGAAGTGTATAAAAGAATGTGGAACACTTTCAAAGAGAGTGCAACTAAAACATGGAATACTATAGAGAATACAAAAGAGCATAGAACACTCTAGAAGAGTGAAATATTCTAAAGATTGTAAAAGGGGATGTAACACTCTAGAAGTGTATACAAGAGTGTTGAATGCTCTAAGAGAGTTATTTGTAGCCATTAGATTACGAAAAATCTAGAAGCATGATCTTAGCCATTCATATATGGTTTGATATAAATATGAGGGAGATCCCACTTGTAAATCCAATCCAAGAATTCAAGTAAAATTTCCATACAAAGAGTTCTTTCCTCTTCTAAGTTATCTTCCTCATCTCTTGTGAGTTTGTTAGTTAGGCTTACTTAGCCTCTCAAGTTCAAGTGAAAGGCCAAAGTTGCAAGCCTGTGATACTATGTCCTTATACCATACATTGGAATATATAGAGGTCTTGGTAATGGACCCTACCATTTCATAGTATCATGAATGATGGTTTTGAAAATACTAAATTGGTTTAGTATATATCATTTAGTAAATTATATTGTGCATTGTGCAATTACTCTGGTCATTCCTAATTAGGATAGTTTGTTGAAAAATCTCTTACATACGCCCACATTTTTCTGATATGACGGTTTCCTCACCTAAAACACTGTCCTAAATAGCTAAGCCTTTGTTCCCCATATTTCTTCAGCCAAGATAGCACAACAATCAATGCAAGAAACATCAGATTGTGGATAATGAGATGAATACTAATAGACGGGCCCCCTTTCAAGTTAGTATTGTGCCACATCTCACATCAGTTTAATGGGAAAAGTTAAAATGGGATAATTCCCATATTAGAAACTCAATTCAAGCCTCCACAATGCTAAATGAAATACCATAAAACCAATTAGGCAATACAGAAAATGCAAGATAGATTGTTCCTTATAATTGGTATGTCTGCCTTCAACCAACAAAACACCCAGGAACCCACTGACCAAAACATGTGAAGGAAGAATCTAGTCAACATTAAATAGAGTGAAGTTTAGGTAATCTCATCCTACAAGGTAACAGAGTACGTCAAACACAAAATGCAATAAGTTCAACATTTTACAACTACAGCTACAAGTACATTTCCTGGAGTCTACCTTTTCAAAAGGGATAGTTAATGGCTTGGAATCTTGGATTATTAAATTGCTGTTCAATTGTATAGTTCGTACTTTCAAACTCATAATTAATTCAAATCCTATCCAAATGCAATCAAAGAGAAGTATTAATGTATCTAATAAATATTTGAAGCTTGGCAGTTCGTGCTCAAGCTCATTCACAGGCATAAATAATTGTCATCTTCATAATCTAGAGAAAATAAACATCTCTACAGGACTGAAAGATTTAACATCTCTTTCTTACCATGCATAACTAAAATATTAAGAGTTATTAGACTCCAGAAGGAATAATTTAAGTATAACTAACAAGCAGCCTGAATAAGCTAGATAATTGTGCGAAGAAGTTACAAAATACCTTGTCCTGCCGTAATGATCTTCAAAAATGATATGAAAGAATTCCCATGTTTAGAATCAGTCAAATGCAACCAATAATGAAATAATGACAATAAATAGTATCTAGAAGAAATTGTACAATTAAGACATCAACTGTGAGCAAGGAAAAATATCTAACACCCGGGATTTTAAGAAATCACAGTTTATTAGAGCTTTACTTAGACTGACATCGATATGTACTAGGCATATCATACTAGATTTTGCGATATACGATGCGATATAACCCCCTTAATCGCATTGATTTTACTGATACATCCGATATTGCCGACTACAAACGTATGATAATGCCAATTTCCGGAACCACAGACAATTGGTTGACACCAATAACAATTCCTAATATTTTTAATGGTGCATTGACAGATGTTTTAACCAGTGGGTCATCCATGAAAGTACCTTTGTTCATTTTGGGACTCTAACAAAGATCACATACACAACGAAAATCAAATAACAATTACGTATTATATTAATTTATTTTTACCTGTAGATCAAAGATTTCAAAGATACAATTGATATCAAACGGACAATTAAATCTCGTAATGTATTGCATAGTTTTCCTACTCAATATACAGAATGCTTCATGTTGACTCAACTCCATATTATAGAACATTCTACCTATATGTGGACAAACTACATCAGTATAGATGTAGATCCATGCTTATTTTAAGTAACAAAAGTAGAAAGTTATTTTCATGGTCGTACACTCAAACTGCCAGAAGCTTGCAAATGGGAGCACCATCATCATAAAACAAGCAAGTATTGTTGAAAATAACGCGTTATGAAACCCGTTATTTGCGTTACGTAACCTAACGGAATCCCAACGCTATGTAACAACTGGAAATAACTCAGTGCACCATAACAGTACGTTTCTTACGTTATTTTACGTTATATTACATAACGTTACATTAAATTACGTTATGCTACGTTATTTACAATTATTTTTTTTTAATAATTCATATATTGTTGTTGATTATTATTTTAATTATTAGCGAATTGCTATAATTTTCTTAATTAATTGTTGGCTTGTTTGATTGCTTTTGGAATTTCTAACTTGATAATTTAAGTTTGTTTCTTTATTCACTTGTTGTATTTCTCGTCCGGTTGCTAAAATATTTTACTTGTTGATTTTATTGAATTTTTAATTGAACTGAAGTCAACAATCATAAATAAGATAAATTGAACATTACAAAATATAAATTACAACAATGATAATAATTGGAATTGAAATAAAAAATTAGAATTTTGCTTTTTTTATTTAAATGATGATTGGAATTACAGTTGCAGACTTAATATAATTTATGAAAATATATGAAAATTATTGTAAAACTTAATATAACATTTGAATAGATTATGTATTACAAAATAATTTTATATATTTTTAGATATTTTAAATTTTTTTTTAATTTATTAAAATTATTTTATATGGTTTTATATTTATTTTAATTAAATAAATAGAAAATTGCATAACCTACGTTATGCGTTACGCTATTTGCGACATAACCTAACAAAGGCAAAACGTTACGTTACCGTTATCGCTATTTTAAACATTGCAAGCAAGCATCAATATGTAATTAGGACTAACTGTATATCATGTGAATAAATAGAACTACTAACCTCCAGATGAAGATGAGTCTGATCCACCAGTAGGCGTACGACGGCGGTATTTCCTATTAACTGCATCTTGTGCAGGCTTACGAAATGATGGCTTCGCATCTGACTTTTCCTGGGAATTTGATGGTAAAGCAGGATCCATGAATCCAACAACTGAGGATCAAAATGTGATAAATTGTTAGGTATGGCAACTGAAGCATGAATCAAATTACTAAGTCCATCTGATTTTTTTATCTCTAGCAGAGTAAGAATTTTTAAAAATATAATTCAACAATAAAACTAGATATCTGGGAAGCAAAACACTTATATTGTGAAGCCATTTCGTGTACAGCAATGCTTTGTGTATGACTTTTTCATATTTCTTCGTGTCCATGTGTCATGGCATGTCACATTCGTGTCAGCATATTCGTGTAACACAATACGAAAAATAAGTAACTGTAAATCTTCCAATTAGCCATCACAATAATTCATGTCAAAAATTGTTACAATCAAGAATGTTCTTACTACAATAACCTATGCTATAACAATTGCATATAAAAGGATAAAGATGTTCTGGGAATCACTGGTCATCAGAGTTCATATAATTTGCTGCAAGTTCATCTATCTATGCTTTACACATCAAGTGGTATTAGGTGGCTACGTTTAGATATCTCTTCCAAGAAGCAGCCCATCGCTAGTTGCCAGGCCAAAAAAATAAAAATAAAAAACCCTTCACAACATCAAAAAAATGTAAAAGCAAACACTTAAAAAAAATCCCTACCTTCTGGCCTTCTGTCCCATGGTCAGTATACTCGAACACACGTCATCCTCTGACACGGACACGGGATGGACATATCATCCCTCTAATATCTAGACACAAGGGCACATCTATATATATTGCAATTAAAAAAAAAACAGTCCAATTCGTATAAATATATGTATTGGGTTATTATTCACATACGAAAGAACCTACAATTATAACATGGATGTCAAAAAGGTGACATACCATGCTCCATCTTATGAATATTTTTTTTGTAAACAAGATTTCAACATTTATAAGTGTCGGACATGGACATGCAAATTTTTTCACAAAAAAGTGACCTAAATATCATAACTTCTGCCTTTTATAATATACAAATAACACATAACACATGGCATCCTACAAATAACATTGGCCAAGATAAACCTTGCCTTGCATGGGTGAGCATGTGCATTTTCACCCTCCCCATGTTAAGCTCACTTCCCTTCATAATCACAACCCTGCTTCATTAGCCATTCAAATTAATGCTCCACTCACAATATATCCTATGAATTCACAGTTTGCATTATCACCAATAACCTTCCCCTTTAGCCTAACCTCCAACCATGCATCAATCACCACTAGAACTCATCCACCAAAGCCATGAATGGTATCATCATGCAAGCTAGACCTATATATGTGCACCATCCTTAATTTTCCAAACAAATTTTGTAACACCACAACCTTTCATTCCAACCACAAACGCACCAAGAAGAAGAAATTGGATTACATGAGTGGTTAGACATATGCAATGTAGGACACTTCCCATGACAAAAGAATTAGTGTGTGCACTGTTGTGGGAAACGACACTTGTAAGGGTGTGTATGTGTGTGCGCGTGCGCGCGCATATGTAAATATATGCATGTGCATATCTATGTAGATTATATAATAATATATGAGATTATTGTAAATGAGCCACCAACTCAATTAAGTAACGTGAGCTAATAACAAAAAATATATATTCCAATTAATTTTTTCTAAATTATTTTTTGAATCATGATCTTTACAACCCTTACCTTCGTTAGGATTAAATTTTGAGGATTTCTGAGTTTATTTGTCATTCTGTTAAGTTGATACAACATGTTGCATTCACCGAAAACTGTTAATTTTTTGTCTAACATATTGCATTCACTGAAAACTGTTAATTTTGTGTCCAAGGAAGGTCAATTCAAAACTAAAACCCCAAGAATTTAGGTATAAGTGAATCGTAGGGAATTGAGATCATGTGTGTGTGTGGGTGGCTGGGTGGCTGGGTGGGTGTGTGTGTGTGTGTGTGTGTGTGTGGGGGGGGGGGGGGGGGGGGGGAGCTGGGTGGGTGTGTGTGTGTGTGTGTGTGTGTGGGGGGGGGGGGGGGGGGGTGGGTGGCTGGGTGGGAGAGAGATTCAAAGTCCAAAAAGCAGTTCAGTTAAAAAAGGCACCAGAGCTCAAGTGGAATTTTACTTCAGAAAAGACAACCAATTCTCATCTCTATGAGAATATACTAGACCACACCAGCGTTCATTATACCATACCTTTATTTGAAATAAAACCTAAACCGACATGAGAAAACATTAGGAACCTGTGTGACCGCTCCCAATATTCATTTCTCTTTCCACAGTTTCTTTCTATTCAGCAAGTGGTTTAATTGTAGGCTCTGTTTTTCGAGAGGATGAATCAATACATTCAAGTTGGATCCAACGGAGTTGCCTAACCAAAATTTCACTTACTCTGAGCAAAAAATTAGTTTAAAATCAAATAGCATCAATTACCAAAGTCGCAAACTTTAATATCAGCAGCAGGAAATTAACTAAAAAATGGAAGAAAAAAAAAATTAACAAACGGCAAAGACGCGAATATTCTAATCAATATAGCATGCCGATCGATCAAATAACAAACCATTCTCAAGTCGATGGGTTTCAGAGATCTAGAAGAAAGGAAACCATAACATATACTTACTCTTTTTCCATTCTCAGCCTAATATCCGTGAAATTTCAAAAGAAAGATTGGGATTGATCAAAAGTTTACCCTTATCGCTAGGATCGGAAATTAGGGCTATTGTCGCCGGCGACGAGATCCAAGAGGCTGGGGAGGAGATGTCGCGGCGTTGCAGCGGATAACGATGAGGATTTGGGGGAAATTGGGACGGGACTGGAGATTTTAGGGCTAGGGCTGGGCTTTCATTTTGATCGGGTACATAAATGCATAGATCCAACCCGTAGTACTACCATACCCGGCCCGTTGTGGAAGTAAGGTCTTCAGAGGGAGTTTCCAAAGGAGCACACCATTTTTCCTAGTGAGCCCACCTCTCAACTTTCAGCCCAACCAAATTTTTACTATCTAGTGGGCCCACTGGAAAAAGTGGTGTGCTCGTTTGGAAACGCCCGTCTTCAGACCAGCATAGTCTAAAATGGGAATTTCCAAAGTAGCACACCAACTTTACTAGCGAGCCTGCTTAGAAACTTGATTAATTTAATATGTTTGCCATCATTTTTTTCTGACAGTAATGCCCTTCAACCTCTTTTCTTCCCTCCTCTCACACTCAACGAGGGAGTTAATTTTTCCAATTTTAAAATTGAATTCTTAAATCCACAGCTACTTTATTTTTTATTTCTCTCAACTAAATTCTCTCACAAATTTAAGATTTTTAAGTTAGGGTTTAGAGTAAAAAAAATAGAAACATAGAAATATGATTGAAGGAGGAAGAGAAATTAGGTTTTGGAGTGTTTAGAGCTAAAACAGCCATCTGGATTCTATGTCCAAATAGAACGATAACTAGTCAGGGTTTAATAATGACCAATAAAAATTCCATTCGAAGTTATATCCCTACTGTCCTGGGTTAAACCTCAGACAGTAGATTTTACCTTTATTTTTATCATTTAAATTAGGGTTAATCTCCCTGTAATATGGAGGTGTATAACTTATTACTCCTAAAATTAAAAACTCTCACTTAGACCCTCTAGACCGTAAAAAAATTATCTTCATTTAAACTCTCCTGTCAGTTTTTTTATGCAGTTCAGGAGGTATAAGTGAGAGTTTTAAAATTTAGAGATAATAAATTATACATCCCTCATACTATATGGAATCTAAGTGTAATTAACCCTTTAAATTATATTAAGAGTTTTTATTTTATTTTAGCGTAATTATTAAATATTAATGTTGTGTGGGGCAAAGAGAGTGGCGGCGTCAAGTGCGGGGGCAATGGGCCTATGGCATTGGGGATATGGAGTGGTGTGCTTATTGGGGGATGGTATCACAGGGAAATGTGGTGTGCTTATTAGGAAAAAAATTCTCTCTTTCGAAAAGATAGGATGGACTCACAAGAAAGATGACTCACTAGGAAAAGTAGTATGCTCTTTTAAAAACTCCCTCTAAAATAGGAATTTCTATTTAAGCACGTCACTTTGCTCACCTACCCCACTCTTTTTAAGCTCATCATCACTTTCGAAATCTAAAACTTCTACTCACTCAGTTCGCTATATTTTTTCATTACTACTCTCCTTTCTCTCATCTCTTTTTTCTAAATTTCTCACTTAGTTAATCATATTTTGTTCATTACTAGTCTCCCATCTCCTTTTTTTTTGAATTTTTTGTATATGGAAGGAGATTTTTTTCATCCTCCGCCTCTCTCCTTCCCCCTCCTTTCCCTCGGTCTCCTCCTCTCTCTCCTTCTTCTCCTTCTCCTTTGTCTCTCAGTTGTTGTCTCCTATCTGAACTGTGTTGGATTGGAGAGAAAAAATAATAACTTAGTTCAAATAATTAGATGACAAACTTGTAATATTTTTGAAGTTTCAAGAGTAGGATAGGTGTACAAAGTGGCGTGCTTAAATAGAATTTCCAGCCTAAAATGGAGAATTCTAAATAAGCCTCATCCTATGAGACCATTTAGAAATTTTAAAGCAATTACAAGTTTGCAAATATTTTTTTTCTTTGACTTAGTTACCCTTGACTTCTCCTTCATAACTCTCACTCCTACTATCACTCCCATTTTGACCCAAAAAATCTAAACCCTAACTCCAAATTGTTATCTATTTTCTTATTTCTCTCAATCCTAACTAGAACATTAGAGATTTTGTCTTATTTGAAGTTATAGATTAATTTTTTTCCTAACTTTTAGAGCAATTTTGATTAAAAGTGGAGATTGAATTTTGTTCGGATATTAAAATATAAATAAGTATTACACCGTCGAGATATCAATAACTGAACGAATATAATACCGCCTGAATATTAACAACTAAACTGATAGAGTAAACGCACGAGAAGTGGGAACAAGAGATTTAAGAGTAGGATTGGAATTTTGGGTGCACGCACGGGGTAAAACATCCTGGGCAATTCTAAATGCGCCCACCTTTTTGCTAAGTGAGCGCGCCTAAACAACTTACTAAGTGCTTGGGTTCACTTAGTAAAAGGGTGGGCTCAATCTGTCCGCTAATACCTTTCGAAAATCCCTAAACCCCAACTCTCTCACACCCAGCGGACGGCGACTGCGAGCAGACGAAGCGATCGATGGCGGCCGCTCTGAGACCCTCGATCCTCCGCCACATCCGTGTCCCCATCCAAATCCTAACCCTACGAAACCCTAGCCTTTCCTCCTCCTTCCTCCGATCCTTCTCCTCCCACGACGACCATCTCACCCGCGACGAGGTCATCGACCGCGTCCTTGACGTCGTCAAGAGCTTCCCCAAGGTCGACCCCTCAAAGGTACGCCACCAGAACACTAACCCTAACCCTAATTTTGCTGATTCTGATGATTTGTCGCTCGATTTGCTTGCTTCAGGTGACGCCTGAGGTCCACTTCCAGAAGGATCTGGGGCTGGACAGCCTGGACAATGTGGAGATCGTGATGGCTTTAGAGGAGGAGTTCAAGCTCGAGATTCCGGACAAGGAGGCGGATAAGATCGATTCGACCGCTCTCGCAATCGAGTACATCGCGAATCACCCCATGGCGGGTTGATTTTGGGGGTAAAGATTTGTTCTTTTTTGTTGTAATCTTAGTAGGATGTGATCTGTTTCCTAAAGTTGCAACCTTTGAAATGGATGGAAAATAATATTTGCTTTGACTTTGGATTGTTTTGGAGCTGTTTGAATCTGCAGCTTGAAAATGAGAATATTGTGCATTTGGTCTCTTTGCTTTTGTGATGAGATTGCTTAATATTTGTGCCTTTGCAATTTTTTTCGGTGTTTTAGTTGTAGATGGTAAGTTATCTAGTTTTACGATGAACCATAATTGTATAGGGATCATTTAGGTCTGTGAATATAGATAATCCTTCTTAGACTCCAGTCATCTCTTTAGTGTGAGGTTCCTTGTTGATTGTTTGAGAGAGAGAGAGAGAGAGAGGTTTCAGGGTGATTATTTCCCGGAGAGTCCCTTTTCTGCAGAAGTTTGATTTATTCGTGCTTGTAGCGGTGTTTTTCCCCCATGTTTATCTAATTTATAGATTAAAGTTACATTGAATTTCACATTGCCATTTTTGGGTTTAACCTTATTATGGTGCTCTCATTCTGGCTCACCCGGTTACTTGTGACCTCTTGTGGTGCTATTTTATGGTAGGGTTAATTGCAGAAAGTACTCTTGTTCTACTAGCATGATAGTATTTATATCCTATAAAAAATTTTATTAGCAGGAGAGCCCCAAAAATAAATGGAGTCGAACCGAATGATACAAGGAATCCCTAGCAATTTTAATTACCTAAACTACCCTCTCCATCCTTTCTAACCTTCACTTTATTAATACCTATCCGCATTTTTTTTTCATCCAAAGAAACCCATCAATTTTACCTTTTTCTGGGTGTAAAGGTTCTTGCTGGCTTGAATGGGAAACAGATTCGGGCATATGCTGCAACACAGCTCTACTCCTTGAAATACCCTTTTTTCGTCAGCTCCCAAATCATCGTCTTTTATTGCTTCTCCTTCTCAGTGTTGAGGTATATACATTGATACTACAGTCTCCTTCAGAAATATGGAAAAAAGAGGAGCTTTTTAGCAAGTTGTTTACAGCAATGCCAAACAGAGAGCTCAGACATTTTAGAAACTTCTTTAGGATTTCAGTTGTTGGTGGTAGAGGCACGGGCAAGTTTGTTTGTAGGAATGCCTAACAAAGAGAAAAATCTATCCTATTATGCTTCGTGCATATCTAACTTATCCAAGGTCACTTAAACATCAGCTATTTGACCAACCGACTATCTTATACAAGTTTCTTGATTGATAAAGATAAATTTCTTACAAGTTTCAATCCACAATTCAATTGTTAATAAATCTAATTTATACATCTTTATTTTCCTCATATCATTGTTAAAGATGTAATCTTTCTTCCTAATCAGTTCCTATAAAATATTCCTCCATCTATGCTGATTATATTGTTGTTTCAATCTGATAGCCAAAAATGCTTTTGTTACTTTCTATTACCATCTTATAAGCAGTTCATTAGTATTTCAAGCAGTAACATTTTCTTATGGAACCATAATTTTCACTAAGACGAACATTTTTTCGAAGTTTATGTCACATCCTACAAACATTTAGAAATATTTCTATTCTACATTAGTTATCTTGTTCAAGTTTCATAGAATATATTGAAACAAAAAAAAAGAGAGAAATAAGCGAGGAAAAAAAAAAAATCAAATTTGCATGCCGCATTAAACATTGGCTTATTTTTCCCTTTAAGTTTGAGAATTCAAATACCCAACACAGTTTTCGTTTCTTCTAGATTTTTCTTGCATGATGACCTCAGATGAAGAGATCGATAATGATGAAGAGATCGATAACGATATTAATCATAGGATACAAGTTGGCTAGTTGAAATGGAGGAAGGCAACGGAAGTTTTATGCGACCGTAACATTCCGTTAATATTGAAAGGAAAATTTTATAGGACTGTTATTAGGCCAACTTTATTATATGACACGGAATATTGGGCTATAAAGAAATATCATTTACAGAAAATAAGTGTAGCAGAGATTTGCATGCTCCGTTGGATGTGCGGCAACACTAGGAGAGATAAAGTGAGAAATGAAGATATTCGTGCTAAAGTAGGTATAACTCCTTTCGATGAGAAAATGCGAGAAAATCGCTTACGATGGTTTGGTCATGTGCAGCGTAGGCCTACAAGTGCACCATTTCGAAGAAGGGAGTTTATCAATGTAGGACAAGTTAAAAGAACGAAGAGAAGACAAAAAAAAAAAAAAAAAAATGGATGGAGGTGATACGCAAAGATATGGAGTCTAGAGGTTTAAATTAGGAGATATTACTCCATATAAATAAATGGAGAAGGAATATTAAAGTGATCGATCCGGCGTGATTCTTTTTTTGGTTCATGTAGCCTACCCCAAATACTTGGGATAAAAGGCTTAGTTGTTGTTGTTGTTGATGATGATCTCAGATGAAGAATTCTATTTAAAGTGGCTAGATGAAAGCTAGCCGGTATGGATCAGATTCTTGTGTACTCACTTGAGCTCATCCAATTGGCGTAGTTGCAGTTCTTGAAGAGTATAGTAAATTGGTAAATGGAGCTACTGCCTGTTGGTCAAATAATGCAATTTCTAGTGAGGCCTTAAGGTTGAGGATATGGATCAGGAATTAGATATTATAACAGAATCTCTTCAAGTTTGTTTTTTGATTTGGTACGATTGTGGCTGTTGACTGTTGATATTTGGATGAACTGCAAAATGCATCGACAATTCTTAGCCCAAGGAACTTTATATTTGAGTCACTCCAAAATGTGTGCTTGTTAGCATTGGTTTTGCAACTGAAACGGTAGTTGACAGTAAAGCATTCATTCTATGGCCGCAGGCAATTCTATTTGAGCACATCACTTAGCTAAGTGAGCTCACCTTCTAATATAAGTTTGTCATTACTTTTTACAACTTTTTGTGGACATATTTTTTGTCCCGGTCGAGAACTTCTTGAACGATGTTAAACCTATTAGGGATAAGTTCCCCCGACTCGGTGTAAAAACCGTTCGGGAATGTCTCCGATTGGATGGTGGACTCACTGGGCAATTCACACTATTCGGGGGAGTTTCCAAATGGGCACAGCATATTTCCTAGTGAGCCCACTTTAAAAGTTCATTTTTTTACCACTTTGCCATTTATTTATTTTGGCAAAATTGTCCTTCCTTTACCTCCTCCTTTAGGGGGCCGGGAATCTCTGGCCCCCTGACAGGGGCTAGCCAGCTCGGATGAGGCCAACCCATCTGGACTAGCAGTTCCGGATTGTAATAACCCTTAATTTTTATTAGACATAAATAAATAAATAAACACAAATAAATATGACATTTCATCTTTTATAACCTCCAAAACTTTTCATTTTCTAACTTCCAAACTCTTCACTTCTCCATTATTTCAATAATGAAACTCCCATCTTTAATTCTCAAAATTAAACTCTCTAATTAAACTAAAACCTTTCATATTCTAAACCCTCCAAATTAATGTAATTAAACTAAAATCTTTCATATTCTAAACCCTCCACCAAATTAATGTAAAACCTTTTATCAGAGTCCAGGTTTCTCAAATCAGTTCATGTGACTTGAATTGATTTGGATCCTTATATTAAAATTTTTGCCACACTTATATAATAATACTCTTCGAAATTTTTGGATTCCATTCATTTAACTCTTTCACATCTCGTATATTGTTCCTAATCAGTGACCAATTTATTTTGATTCATATCCAAATTCATTACTCGCTAATGATTTACATCCTAGATAAAAATTTAAATATTCATTCTTCGATATCTATTCTTATTTTAAAATTAATTTCTATAACATTCCATTAATTCCAACTCCCTTCCTATTTTAGAAAAATTCGCCTAATCTGTAAGTCAAGTTTGAACTCAATAAGAATAATAAGAAGTTGTCCTAATAATAAGAGAAAAAAAAAATATTCCTTACTTTGTTTATTTAATTTCGAGGACGAAATTATTTTTCTAAGAGGGGTAGAATGTAATAACCCTTAATTTTTATTAGACATAAATAAATAAATAAACACAAATAAATATGACATTTCATCTTTTATAACCTCCAAAACTTTTCATTTTCTAACTTCCAAACTCTTCACTTCTCCATTATTTCAATAATGAAACTCCCATCTTTAATTCTCAAAATTAAACTCTCTAATTAAACTAAAACCTTTCATATTCTAAACCTTCCAAATTAATGTAATTAAACTAAAATCTTTCATATTCTAAACCCTCCACCAAATTAATGTAAAACCTTTCAAATTCCATAACCCCTCAAACTCTTGAAATTCCATAACACTTTAAACCTTTTAAATTCTATAACTCCCAAAACCCTTCATATTCTGTAACTCCTAAATCCAATCCTATATAAACCCCTAAATCAAAATACATTTCACTCATTCTAAAAATCATTCTCTAACATTCTAATCTCTCTCTCCCTCATCTCGCCCGAGCCATCTTCAAAACCACCGCAGGAGCCACCGCCAGAGCCGCCACTTCACCGGAGAAGGATTACTCCATTGAGCGACATCGGGAAACAAAATCCAGTGAGTTCTTTTTGGACTCACTAAACATGCTAATTTTCCTTATAAAAATATTACTTCAATTATATCATCTAAATTTGTGATTACAAATACTATTTCTTTATATTGTTAGAATTTAATTTGTAGAAACTAAATGTGTTATTACAAATGCAATCATTGACATATCTGTTATTTCTTTATGATGTTAGAAATTAAATGATTACTTGTTAAATTACAGCATGTAGTTAGGTTTTAATAAATCATGAAAAAGGCTATAATCGTGGAAACATACTGTTTGTGATATCATTCTATATCGGTGTCTAGAAAAGTTTTGTATGCTGGTTCTCTAATTAAAGAACGTGTAAGGCACGGAAAACCTCCCAGCATTCATACACTGGCCTGGCCGGTATCTGTATGATATCTCAAATCAGTAAATCCTTGATATAACCAATTGTGATTTATTGAATAAAATATAAAACGGATTCTATAAATTATGTTGTTAACAAATTAACAAAATCTAATTGAAATATTGTACCCAAAATTCAATATACAAGTTATGAAAACCAGAATTTAGACATGCATGTACTATACTTAAATGACACTGGGTTGGGGGAGAAACTGAATGATGGAAATATACTCTGTTTCGGTTGTAAACTTGTTAAGTTGTACAACTGAATATTTCGCACACCATGGGTGCGTGATGATTTGCTGGATCATACCTGATTATAATTCCTGTTTGCCTGACGGCAGGTCCGACTCAGCACCGGACAATCCTGTGACCATTTCCTGGGTCTGTACAGGAAACAATCGAAACAGTGGTATCCCATCAATTAGTTTTTCCAATTACATGACATCCTAGACAAAAATATCTCTATTATAGAGTTAACTTTACTAAAATGACATTAAGATAAATCAATTGACATCATTATTACAGACATCTCATTCCATATTTTTCTAAAACTTGTGTTATTATTATATTTGGACATAATCGTTATATTTCACATTCTTCCTGCATATTTTATTTTGGTCGCAATCTGACGCCCTGGGTGTGCATGCCCAGATTTATCGATGGACATGCCAAAACTGACGCAGGATCTGGTATAGTTTAAAGATCAGATTGAAGCTCAATAACGGATTAGAGATTCCCTGCTTCATTTTGTTTAATTTTATCATATTTTGTTTCAATTGTATCTAAAATTCGTTCTAATAAATGAAAAGTCAAACTTTTGTTGAATTTTTCTATCGTAATTACTGAGTATTATTGTGGCAAATTTATTGAGGCTTTAGCATATTCAAACTGAATATGTTGCCGGTACCTGTTACACGTGCTCGTATACCGTATATTGGGAGCGGGGCGTGACACGGATTGGGTGCACTGGTTCGGGCAGGCTAGCGCGGATCAGGGGGCCAGAGATTCTGGCCCCCTGTCCGGGCTAGCCAGTCCGGACCAGTGCAGTTGATCCGGGCTATCCAAGACTATAACTTGATATATATATATATATATATATATATATATATATATATATATATATATATATATATATATATATATATATATATATATATATATATATATATATATAATATGTTCCTTGACTACAACTTCATTTACATGAAACGACAAAATAAAAGCAATCTATGTTCCATGCTAATAACTTCATTTTTATGTTGACATGAACAATCCTCGTAGGAGTTTGAGACTCAATTAAAAATAAAAAAACCCAACAAATTCTAGATTCTTTGAGACTTCCGAGCGGATTGCTTCCTTGTGGGTTGACAGCGTCTTGCAGAGCTGGGACCTTCTGTGGGGGCCTGCGCAATGGGACCTTCGATGAATGGGCTCGAGAGGAAAGGGTCATCGATACCCTTACTTTCTTGCGATACACCTCGATGAATGCGTAACGGAAGGGTCTCCGTGGCAGCATCAACCTGCAATTCGGTTCATCACAGATTTCAGGAATGTTAGGATCGACGGCTGGACGAATTTCTATTTTCTTCCTCCTATTCGACGTTGTTGGTCGAATCCAAGATGGGATCGCCAGATCCATCTGTAAATCACAAAAAATTTTATTTACACAATGAAATTTTAAATTATCAAACATCACATATCACAATATGCTAATTATATTTGCCTATCTAAATTCATTAAATATCATAACATAAACACACAATATCCACATTTCAAATTTTTCCCAATTCGAACATCATAATTAACAATCTAATCCAAGCACAAAAAATCCAACTAATATTTACAATATAAATTTTGCACTTAACTATTACAAATTTCAACTATCATTAATCGATAACAATAATAAAATCTAAACTATTTTAACCAATGAAGCCTTTAATTTCACTATAACAAAATGTAAATAAATTATTTTTTCCCCAATTTATTTGTCTCTCAACTAAATCTACCCTCATCAATACTCATTTCCAAATTTTTCCTTAAATCAAAATGCAAAAATTAACACAAAAAATTGGGGTTTCATTTTTATATTCAAATCAAGAAAACCACTAACTCTTATCCTCCTTTCAATCCGCCCTTGTGGCGGAGTGTCGGTCGTCAGCGGCAGAGTCGGCCAGGACGCGAGCGGGCGGAGCGGCGGGATGCAGTGGGTGGTCCGGCGAAGCCTTGGGCGAGTGGGGAAAAGAGATTTGGGATTCTTGGGAGAGAGGGAGGAAAAGAGATTTGTGATTCTTGGGAGAGGGTGGAAAAGAGATTTGGGATTTTATAAAGGAGGAGAAGGTGGGAGAGATGGATTGGAAGAGAGAGGAGTTGGTGTTAAGGAGATGGGTTTGGGAGAGGTGTGGAGAAGAACGTGGGAGAGAAAGGAGGAGAGGGTGGAGGACAGTTTGGAAATATAAATGTCTTCATTAAGAAAAACTCTCTTTTTTAAAAAAGAGAGCATGTGCTCACTAGGAAAAAAAACTGTGCCCATCTAGAAATTCCCCTATTCTGTGGGCAATTCACGCCATTCGTAATTCACACACTACTCGGAGTAATCCTGCCTGAGAATGGTGGGCTCACTGTGAATTCAACTGTTTCGGGAAAGGCGGGTTCACCGAGCAAAGTGGTGTGCTCATATAAAAGTTCCCTCTAAAAGCTCAGCAAATTGCATGCATTGGCATGCCTCTTGCATTGCACTAATATTTGTTCTACATCTGTGCTGCAGAGAAAATAACAAGCTTGACGAGGAATGATAGGTTGATGAAGTGGTCGCAATGGCTATGACAAATATTAAAATTGCAATGGCTATGACAAATATTAAAATTGCGAATATGTGCTCGTCGGATATTGAGAAAATTGTATGTTTACAAGCAAAACCTCTGTTGCTACCCTTAAACATGAAACTAGGAGAACAAGAATAAAGTTCTTAAAATCTTTATTAAGCATTTTTTTCTTCTTTTTCTGGGGAGGAAGCTATCAAAGTGAGTAAGGGCGTTTGCATCTTTTTGCTTATTTTCGAAAATTATTATTTCTTTCAGTCTAGATGTTCTAAATTGTAGCAACTGTAGTAGTCTCTACATATATACACATGATTCCAAATTGTAGCAACTGCAGTAGTCTCTACATATATACACATGATGCAAATCATAACCTTACAACAATAGCAACAACAACAACTAAGCTCTTCATCCCAAGTATTTGGGGTAGGCTATATGAATCAAAAAAGAATCACGCTGGATCGATCACTTTGATAGTCCTTCTCCATTCATTTCTATCAATTAATATCTCTTCATTTAAATCTATACAATTCATATCTTTTCGGATCACCTCCATCCATATTTTCTTCGATCTTTCTTTTGTCAGATCTTTCTTTTGTCATACATTGATAAACTGCTCTCGTCGAACTGATGCATTTGTAAACCTACGTTGCACATTATCAAACCATCGTAATCGATTTTCTTACATCTTCTCATCGATGGAAGCTACACCTATTTTAATACGAATATCTTCCTACGTTGCACATTACCAAACCATCGTAATCGATTTTCTTGTATCTTTCTCATCGATAGAATCTACACCTAACTTAACACGAATATCTTTATTTCTCACTTTATCTCTCTTACACTTATCTTCCAAATCATAACCTTACTAATACATTTTTAACACGAATCAAAATAAATATGGGAAAGAAAATAGCTTAACGATAACGTTAACGAGAACGCGTACAACTGTCCTAAGACTAATTCACTACTATACGGGTCAATTTTGGCTCTTTATATATCAAATTTTAAATTAGAAAAATAAAATTTTCTTTTATAATTCAAATTTTTATATAAAGCTGATAATTTTGGCTCTTTATATATCAAATTTTAAATTAGAAAAATAAAATTTTCTTTTATAATTCAAACTTCTATATAAAGCCGATAAAAAAAAATGACCCGCGAACACATACATTACCATCTCCACTCATGCCCCCTCAGTAGCCCAAAATAATGTTTCAGCTTAAAATCTATTCACATACCAGAACTAATACACAACTTCGATATACTAATTTTCTCAGCAAGAAGAATAGCCGAGTAACAAGGACAAGTTCAGTGATTCCACCCTTGACTCAATAAAGAAAACTGATGGGGATCAAGCCAGAGGCTTGCCAATAAATATGCAACACCAATATTATAAGTAGATTAATATGAAGCTCGCAATCGAGCACATCTCATATAATCCAGTGCTCAGATCACAGCAAACTCCCAAACCAAGCAAGCAGAAACTCAGCATTCGACTAGAGATCAGATTGAGGAAGAAAAAGAACAAGGTCCAACATCCCATATCAGATTATTTTAGATAGTCAAGCATGTCCCTAAATGGAAGTTCATATCCCATAAGTCAATCTCAAAGGTTAGATAGAAACTACCTGCAAGACCTCCCACTGGCATTTGAGCAAAAGAGGATCATTCTATCGATAACTATATATACACGAAGCAGCTACAGCTTGTTGATTCCCCACTTTTTTCTCATAGACGGATCAAACTGATCTCTTGCCCCCAAGCGAAGTAATTACAGACAGCGTGCCTCGCGGCTGTCCAGTTCCCGCAGCCATAGAAACCCATGCCATGCGTCTGCCCGGGCCTTCGGACCATCCCCCGGTTGCTCTGTACACCACAGTAACAGTATGGGCACCGATCCCTTCCCATGGGATCCACAAACAGATGGAATTGGACCGGAGAGACCATCATCGGCTCCTTCAGTGGTCTCTGGGGCGGAGATGAAGGCGATCCTGGACTCATATGACGGCTGCCGAGCATCGGCTGATGCATCAGTGAATTAGTAATGGAGAATCTGAAGCCGCGGGACATGATGGCGGAGAGGAGGCGAGCAGTGTTGCGGGCATCATCTAGGCCACAGTGCAGACGGCCCTCCCATGCGAGGCCAGCAAGCTGTACAGCATCCTTAAGATTGCAACGGACACCACCAAACATTTCTTGGAACGGAACCTTTAGGTTGATCCAACTGGTCATAAAAAGAAAGGAAAATCATAATCAGAACGGCCATTGTTTGATAGTTCTTAGATCTACTAAAAACAGTAGGAATGGGTTTAAAAAAAAAAAAAAAAAAATTAGCACGGTCATGAGGTGCTAATTCACACACACTAGTGTTTTCTCCAAGCCTTACATAATCTTTAATATATGTGGCTTTAAAACTTATATCTCTGCTTCATGAATCATAATTTTACTTGGATACTCCAGTCACTCAAATAATCATGAGCTATGACCTAAAAAGTCCTGAAGGCTGAAGCAGAAGGGCCACGAAATAGTCGGAGAAGGTCGAAGAACTATACATACAAGTCAAGGAAATCCATTCATGCGGTTAATATCAAAGATAATTTTCGAAACTTTTGTAGTACTAGGAGAATGTCTATAACTCTAATACGTTACTCTAACCAATATCTTCCGAAACCGTCTTGCTTCTTTTTTTCTCTGCTGATCGGACGATGGTAATAATCCCTTGGATAGGACATGGACCAGGAAAAAATGTTCGGCAGTTATAGCAGTCTTATATTAAAATAAAAAACATTCTAAAGTTATATATAGGAATGATTGAAATAGAATTGCATTTCTCGGAGAAGAATAAAAAAAAATAAAGATAAGTTACATAAGTAGTAGAAATGAACGAACATCTTTCAAAAAAGATTTATTCTTTCCCAATTTGATTTACCACAAATATTATGTTTGATCTCCTAAATTGTATTTGGTACTTGGATGTGATATCCCAATTAGTGCACCCAATTAGTGCAGCTCGCTCCTCTGGGATAGAACCATCCTTCACTGTTTGTAGAACATCCAATATCATTAGTCACACTCCATGAGTTTTTTTTTTTTTAAATAATAAATAATACAGTACTAAGCCGTTAAGGACTTGTTTTATTTGGGTCACGTACAATGACCACTTGGACAACATGAGTTTGCACAACAGCCAGCAATATAAAAGAATTGGTATTAGAATATCTACAGATCATATTCCATTCAAAAAGATTTCCAAGTCATAAGGTGTTTGCCTCAGCTAAAAGTCGATCTTTTTCATTGGATCCAGCAAGGATGTTTCACCATATCCAGCTGAAAGTAAATCTTTTTCATTGGAAACCACAAGGCTGTGTCTCCATATTCATCTCCTCATAGATGAATTCTTCAGCATGCAAGTCGAATCCGAATCATATACCTCATAATTTATTGCAAAATGTATGTGTTGAAAACTATCAGGATTTAAAACACAACACAATTTTCCTTACCAATCTTCCAACACAATTAAAATGAGACACGGTTATGACACAATATAAACATGACAACACATTGAATACTTGAGAATTAGAATAAGGAGAGATAGACATGACTGTATGTATGTGAATGTGTGGACACACACTATAACGAACAACAAAACCCTACTAAATACATTTTTCTTAGTGAGACAAAGAAAAACAACATAAAACCTTAATGATTTGAACACATGGTTCCTAAATTAAGTCATGAAATCAAATGAGGAAATCACAAGGTCCGATCATCTATGTAGCTTATGAGTTTACAGCATCCCACATGTTTTTGACTTGTTAAGATTCTGCCAATAAATGATCCCACTTATGCCAAAGAAACTCTTTCAGATGCACATTTAAAGCAAATATAGCTTCACAGTGTCCATGCAACTATTAGATATCTTCTTTAAACTAACACCAGACAGCTTTGACACACTACTTTTGTTTTCCTTAATTTGCAGAGCCTCCATTTGTCCGGTACAAAAGTATCATCGTTGACCATGACTGACCCATAAGATGAATTGATTTTAAAACTGCACACAATAATCACACATGACACAGGTGCATATGGGTCAGATTGATTCAAATAAAATCCAAATTCGTATCCAATGAGGCAATTAAACTTGAACTCAGATCTGGGATGGGCCTTCTTTCTTCTCGAGTTTGGCTCAATTTTGAATCAATCATGAATATAATTGTTCACGACCAACTAAAATTAATTTTCATAGTGCTTGCTCAAAATTATTATAATATAATAGTCAAATTTATAAGTTCATACCTAATTTTTGTAAAGTACATAGTTTTTACCTAAACATAACTAAAACCATAGTGCATTTATTATTGTACAAACTATTTTCAAGCTTACTACTGGGTTCCAGATTTGGGATAATCATCCCCGAATTTAAGTGGGTAAAATTTTCATTTCAATTTAGACAGCCACTAGTCTTCGTCAAGGTTTTAAATATCAGATATCGGATTCATATTGAATGGACGGTTTTCATATCAGATAGCGTGATATCGGACGATATATCAGAGATTTGTGCCAATATCGGGATTTTATATCGTATCGGCAGAACAATATATCGAGCGATAATATCGTTCATTGGGGATATTTAGAACAATGGCCTTCATGTTCGTGCATATATAGATGGGCTTGAAAGATATTACTCAGATGATTAATTTACAGCTAACCGATTATGCATAATGTACACTGTATAAAAAAATTTAACTCAGATAATGACTATCTTAAGTGGAGGCAAATGGAAAGTCCCAAATATGAGGCCTACTAATTCTTGTTATGAAATAATCAGAACCAATTAGTCTATTTATTATGAGTTAAGAGATACATATATTTATAGGTGTCTCAATACCATACAAACAATCCAGCAGACAATGTGAGATAGTTTTCTAATCTAACACTTATCCTCAGGTTGGATTATAAATATCAATTATATCCAACTTGTTACACAGATTAGAAAACACTGTCTCGCTCTTTAATATTACAGATTAATTTGAAGTGGATGAGCGGTAACAGTAGCAGTAGATGAATCACTTGAAATATCAGAGCACACTGGTTACATGGTAGGACTTTTATCCTACCATCAAAAGTTGATAGGTAGCACTAGTAGCAGTAAATAAACTTCTTTCTTAGAATCAATAGTAGATTGCAGATAAACTTATTTATTAGAAATAGTAGTAGACAGTAGATAAACTTCTTTCTTGGAAGCAGTAGAAGTTAGCAAATAAATTTCATCTTTAGAAGTTGTAATAGAAAACAAATAAGCTTCTTTCTTAGAAGCAATAGTAGGCAGCAAATAAACTTTTTTCTTAGAAGTAATAGAAAGTATCAAATAAACTTCTTTCTTAGAAATAGTAGTAGGCAAAGAAATGAGTAAAGAATTGCATCAAACATAAATTACACCCTTACAGCCAAGGAGAGACCAGCCTCCAGTCACGACGCCGAGAAAAAAAACAAAAACTGAAGAAGACTCGAAATCGAATTGGCGACGCAATTGCGAATTCGGAGTCCGAACCGGAGTCAGTATCGAATTGGTGACATGATTCGAAGTCGGAATTGGAGTCGACGTCAGAATATTCTAGAGTTGACAATTAATTAGGATGTTTGAGATTGACGACAGAGATTTATTCGATAACGTGCTCTGGTACCATATAATGGAATAATCAAAACCAATCAATTTATTTATTATGAGTTAAGAGACATATATTTATAGGTGTCTCAATACTATACAAACAATCCAACAGGCGATGTGAGACTAAACCTAAACTAAAACCAAATACAAGATAGTTTTCTATACTAACACATGCTTGATTCATGTCCCAAACATTTGCTATTTTACAGGTTTTAACACCATACCTTGCCTTTGTCAATATTAATCCCTAGTATTATCATTGTCATCATTGCTATCATTCTGACTCCTCACACTTCAGTCACCACTGTGGCTATTATCATTTTCATTATTTCCACACCACTTAAAAATGTAACAAAAGACGGATATATCAGGTAGTAATTGGATCCCAATCAGAATTGAATGTACCTTTCATGTGATTTTATGTACAGTCACATACAAGTGTTCTAGAAGGCATTGGTCGACGCAGGACGCCAAACCTACCATCCATTGCCTCAGCAAACAACTTAAAAAAAGAGAAGGAAAGAAGGATGAAACAGAAAATCTAAAGAGAAAAGAACTTCATCATGGCTTTATGCCTGCTTCTCAATCTTGACTTCGTTATCATCAGCCCTTCTACCGTCATCTCTCACTATCTATGACCATCTACCCGTCGCTTCATGTATTTAACTTATAAGAAGCAGGTCCAAACTTGATCCTTTTCAAATAAAAAAGTTAGGGATCGACCCCAAACCCTTTCTCCCTCTATCATTGTCACCTGGAAGCAATGGGCAGATGGTCGGAGGAGGAGCGAGATGGCAATAGTGAGAAGCAACGATGGCAATAGTGAGAAGCAACGATGGCAAAGCCACTAGAATGCGACGCAAGCATAAGAAGCAGCAACAACGACAAAAGAAAACTTCATCTCTTTGTTACTGTCCCTTTTTTTCCTCTCCTTTGTTACCTGATTCAGCTGCCTAAGTGAAACACAGGCATCAATATGCCACCTCCACCTAGGCAGCCATCTAGACCCTTTTTTTAAAAAGTCACATACATACCCGAGTATTTTATAAGACATTTTTAATACTTTTTTTGAAGTCTTTTTTTATCCACTTAGTTTTCTTGATATCATAAAATCCAAAATCAGTTACATGCAAAGGCATAGTCGCGGAGAGTAACTATGTCCAACTCTCTATAATTGTAATTTAATTTCTTCTATTGAAAGCATAATTTTCACCATTTGAAGTTGTAAAACAATTATACTTTAATCATATTTGGCATTGCCATAATTGCCATTATTTTATCCAAAGAAAGAATAAATGTTTGGGTTGAAAGAGGACAAAAACAAGGAAATTCAAAGGGCTCCTTTTATCATGACGAAAAGTTTTCTTTACTAATTTACCCTTAAAGATGAGAAAAATCTAATAACATAGAAAAACAATTAAAAATTTAAATACCAAAAAAGTTAACAATCAAATGACTATAAAAACCTCAATTACTTACCTTGTACATGTCGTATCTTTTTCCCAATCTGCACTCCAATCTTGAATTCAAATGTAAGCATACCTCTAATCTGACCACGTACCTAATCCTGAGCCAACCCAAATGTAAACCATAACTCTGCTTTGATGGTTTACCTAATCCTGTAACATCTTTGCTCCACCCTAAAGTGCATGGTTATAATTATACAAAGGATTGAATGACAAACTTTCTATTTAATTCTGAAAGTTATATGTACATTTTTCACTATTCATTTACCTTGAGATATGTGTTGATCAAAATTTCAAATGAGGAATAGTAAAGAGAATAAAGTAATGGTTGGCCACTAATGAATGTATGGTGAAAAAAGTGTTTAAACCAACTTTCTTCGTTTGATAGAAAGTCTCTAGCTAACATATACAAATTAGAATGCAACAGATTGTAAATGGATTCTTATTATGAATATAAAATTTTTTATTTGACATGACATATAAATATCAATATCAAAGTTTGAGTATATAATTTTACCAACTCTTCAGTACACACCCGAGTTCACTATCTACAATGAAATTGAAGGAAATGCTATATAAATAAAATCAGTTGTCCATGATTCCTCTGCGCATAAAAGAAAAGGGAAAAAAAAAAAATAAGAGGGGAAAGAAAGCGAGGCAAAAGAGAAGATTAACTAACAAGTATGCATATCCAGAATAAAAGCGAAGTAGAAAAATAGTTTACTACAAAATCTATGGAAATGAAAATTAACTTGTTGAAACACCAATTTCTAGATTATTTACCAGAGTCATCGGTCAGTATTCAGTCATCCTTAATGGACTCTAAACAATTAAGGGGGAAGTGACAACTAACTGGAGGCTATTAGCGTTTAAAAGAAGTACCTAAAGGCAGGACCAGAGGTAACAAAGGAATTGACAGCATTTGGCATAGATAGCAATAGCAATGAGCTTTCATGATTATATGATTGGAAGCCATGATAAATAAGTTTTTTTTTTTTTTTTTTTTTTGGAAGTAGCTGATTGTAGGTTACTTCCATGTGAAGGTAAAATTGAATGTTTGAAATCTAAATCTTGAAATGGAAGAGAAAAATATGAGGGGAGATTTGAATTTGAATTTCAAAGTTGAGAGAGAGAGAGAGGTGATATGAATAGTTCTAAAAGTTCTAGAGAACAGGATAATTTTTCCCTTTTAAAGATGGATTTTCCCTCCTCATGAACCCAATTGTATATGAGTTTCTCATTTTGATTTCCTCAGATAAGTTTCTCCTTACTAATAGTGGTTCTTCTCGTTGAAATATCTAAACTACAATATGTACGACTCTTCAGAAGACCATATGAATGCATTGCACAATTATTTGAATTTCAAGCATTTTAATACTGTTTAAGAACATATATGTACTGTGAATAAGAATGTTTCATGATTTAATTCTCAAAAGAGTTTTTAGTGTAAGACTAAAGTTTTGTAAATGCCCTTAAACATGTGGCTGGTTTAACTTTAACCCCCAAATATTTTTCTGTCACACTGCTCCCTTCTCCATTAGACCTCTCACTTTTGTCAACTTACGCCAGTCCAAAGACCAAATTACTCATAATGAAGACAGAATTAGATCCTCCCCCCCCCCCCCCCCCCCCCCCCCCCCCTCCACACCTTCTTTGATCCCCAATGATTGCCGCCATCGATGATCATCTAGGGATGGAAGTCAACAAGATTTACGGGGGTTGATTAACCAATAAGAGATTGACTGCTGGCAAGTAATTTTTTTCCCCTTAATCTTGGTAATTTAGAATTATTCGTGCAATTTCTTGAACACCATGTGAAATAATTTGCAAACTAAGTTAAATACACGGTTTTGTTACAAAATTGAGTGCTTGGATATTTTAAAAAAAATACATAATTGTTGAATTGGAAGTCTTTTGCGAATGCATGTGCTCTGAAGAGATTCTTTGCTATTTTGTAATTAGGTTGGTCATTGGGGGTTTATGGTTATGCCAGTTGTTGCTAAGGTCATAATTGGGGCTTTCAGCTATGGCCTAATTGAAGGAGAGGGCAAGAGAACCTTTGGTTTTTGGAGGTGAGTTTGGGTTGTGTATGAAGATTGAAGAATCAATTTGGAAAAAAAAATGAAAAATTAGATCTTGAGACTAAGATCTAAGATGGAGAAGAATAGAGGGGTAGTTGCAGGGAGAAAAAGGGCATTAATTTCTTTTTCCATCAAGTGCTAGCATTAGTTTCTTTTTCCATCACGAGCTAGTCATGTGATGGAAATTTTGTAGCAAAAGTGAGGAGGCTAATAAGAAGGGGCAAACTGTGCTGAAAAAACATTTGGGTGGTTAAAGTTATAGTGAAACATTAAGGGGGTTTGTAAAACTTTACCCTAAATGTTATATGAGTGATATTATATGGCTTTAATGAATGAAGACTATTCGATGAATGCTAACATGTTCAGATACTCATTATGAAGAGTTTCTCTACTACTAAAATTGTCTTAATAGACTACCCTTCTCGATTAGTGATCATGAATGTTTTATAGAAGTATCTGAGTTCTATGAATTTTATTATCTTTTTCGAGCTTTAAGAGGTAAATGTTGAGATTGCAACTCGCATACTCCCTTTAAAGGGGGATTTTTCATTTGGATATAGGACAAGTCAACTAATCAGTTTAACCATGTGAAATCAAGATTTCCAGCCTACAACAAAAGAAATAGACCAGTCACTTGGTCAATCGACTGTTCAAAGTCTAGCAAGGCTGCAATTGGCAGTTTCATAATTATAGCCTCGACGCAACCTAGTCAAATTCTTTGAATATTCTGGAGACATTTATTTGGGAAATATTTCATAAATATATTCCATATTCAATGGATTATCCATCCATATTTTAGATATTTAGAAGTATCTCATCTTGTATTCTATATAAGGAAGGAATGTTGTTTAGCCCCAGCATAATAGATTATAGTCATTTGCAGCAAGACAGATTGTTATCGATCAGCAACATGGGGAAGATACATATACACTATAAGAAACCTATTCAAACCTAGTAAATGTTGCTCCCGTGGTTTTTTATTCTTCATTCTTACACCTCAAGTTTCATCAATTTATGTCACTCTGTAAAATGTAAATTTATCCAGTCAAATCAGTAACCCATTCAAAGCCAGTGATTTTTTTCTCATGATTTTTTATTCTTATATCTCTACCAAGTTTCATAAATTTATATGTTCTCACTTCTTTTTACTTAAATTTATCCAGCCAAATATAATGATATTCCATGTTTTCTGTCAGCCAGATTGTTTTAAAGATTGTAATATATGTTTCATGCTGACACTTGTACATAAAATATTTGGAAGGACAATTTAAATGAAGCATAGAATCTCCGGATCAGTATCGGTAACTGCTGATGGTAAATGGTATTATAAATTGATATCGGACACAACATATCTGCAATATTGGATTTATCAATAAAATATTAGCAATATTGGCATACGATACCGATATTATAGGGGTCTACATCGTATCAGATATCTCAAAATTTGACCAATATCTAAAACCTTTTTCTTACACATTTATATATTTAGATGACCTAGTCCAACCTACATATCAATGTAAAAGTTGCCTTAAGCAGATAAAGGATAAAACTAGTGCACTATATCATAGCTCAGACATCATGAAACATTATTGTTAATGCATGACCATCTCGTAAAGGAAAGAAATCCAAAATTTTAAATCTGTTATAGTATAAATATCAGGAACATGTCAAGGAAAAGAATACTTCATGAAAAAAACACAAACCATACTCCATGCAAAAAACAAATACTTGGTCAAGCTCTGAAGCTCGAATATATGGAAGAACAAGATAATTCCAATAATTAAAAATGACTTGAGATTTTTAATTCCAATAATTAAAAATTACCTATTGAAGTAGGGAGGCTTCCTGATCCTTTTAAATCTGCACTCAGACTCCAACATAACACGGCAGTCCCAATTAGACCATGTCACCACAGCAAATTTTGTTTGTTTTATGCCTTTATTTTCCAACCATTTATCATGCATTAGTAGAGCATCACTTAAAGAGACCCCTCTGTCCACCTGAAAGTTCATGCATCATGAATGTGTTACAATAGCAGGCTTTAAATATGAGCAAAAACATTGCAGCATTGCACCTTATTCACACAAGTGCTCTTCCATTTTAGAAAAGTTGAGAAAGAAATGATAATTATTGCAGAAATTACACTATAAGGTGTAAAGTGATAACAATGTGATCCTAGCCAAAAAGGAGAATTCAGTAACAACTTCAGCCTGAGATGCAAGACATCCAAAGGTCATCCTTGGTCCATTAGATTTGCCACTCTTCTATTTTTCTAAAACTTTCTAGCTGGGTTTTTCAGCCTCCACAAAACTTCAGGGGCCTGAAGTCACCAGGCTTCAGCTTGTCATGATTGGGTCCATTTGGAAAAGGTGATGACCGAGAGTTCTGATATCCAAGGACATAAAGGTAGCTGAGAACTAGAACTATAACTCTGTCATTTCAATCAAAACCCTCCAAATCTTTGTCAGCTATTATCACCCCTCCTTAATCTCTAAACCAAAAGAATGAAGAGGAAAAGAAACCAAATAACAACAACTCAAACTTGTCTTGGTCCCGCATGACATAGCATTTAAAAGATTATAGTGCTACCTATCATAGAAGTTGGTTCTCAGAGAGACAATTTCATCAACATAATGGTCAATGAAATTGTTCCAGCCTACAAGACAACCTGAAACAACAATGACAATCCCAACCTTTCGACTTCAGGTTCTATATTTTTGGCCATAACCAGCCTCAATGGTTTTTGACCTCTTAAACTTAACTGGTTTAGGTTGATTCAACCTAATGCAATCTTACCTGGCTTAACATGTTCAGGTTAAATTTGGATCACTTAGAGTATAAGTAGGCCATATTTGCACTCTATAATTCAAGGCGATTAGAAACAATAGGAGTCAAGTTTAGATGATTTCTTCCAATTGCAGGTCTCAACCTGACCCAGTCCATTTTCCACACCCAGTCCCCACCAAAAAAAAAAATTAATAATAAAATAAATATTAATAGAAATAGAAAAATGATGGCAGATTGAGAAGGTGAGAAGATAAATATCTCTTAACGAAAAGAAACTCAAATTCATTGGGCATATATTTTTTAGGCATCCTTAGCAAACTTATAGTACAATTTTTGTTAAAAAAATATGTAAGGGATGAAAACACTAAGTTAAGATTTGCATGTCCAATAAAATTACAAAAAAGTAGTTTTAGGTGGATTTTGAATAAAGTACTTTATGATAATTTTGTGTGTGTGTTTGGATAGGTAAGAGAATATGGAAATCATGGAAATCTCCTTAAATAATGGTATTGAAATTTCTATCCTGAATAGAAATTTCAAACATCATGATTATCTACTCTGTGTACATAGTTGTCTTTCGTAATTCGATGCTATAGCCTTTCAAAGCAAACAATCAATCAACATTAGAATTCTTTAAAATTCTGAAATTTTCAAAGCTGTGAAAAACTATTAAAAAAAACCTGATTTTTTTTGTTCAGTTAAAACATCCAAATATAGATTTAGAATCAACATTGGCAATAATAACCATCAAGCTGAACCATGTGGATCAAAGAATCAGTACTTGAAAGTATGCATTCAAGTTTCAACAGAATGGTTGAGGACATGCCATGTAAATATTTGTATGAAATCATATGATGCAAACATTCAGAGGAACGCACCAAGAGTTCTACCATGTGTGTTATAAAGCAGAAAAGAGGCTAAGCAGGGTATATGCATCCATTGTATTTTCAGTTCCAAGGGAATGAACACCATGCTCAGGCAAACAACTAATGCATTCATATGAATGCTAGTGAGAAGCATTTCTTCTTAGCCCATATCCAACGTGGAATCTAAGTCCCTAAACATTTCAGTAAGTGACATAGGATTTTGAGGTGGCTGTCATGAATTCAAGAGGTGGCTCTTACAAATTAAAAAGGTGACCACACATCCTTGTGTGTTTGTCAATTTGTTTTATATAACACTTAACTCCATATGGCACTTAATTCCACATATTTCCGACTGGTGCTAGCTTTGATACCATTTGGAACGCCTTCAAATAGGAGCTTTCCAGAATGCCACCCATCCTAGTACCACTCTCACTTGAGCAGGCTTAACCTAGGTTCCTTTATACATGATTCTTTTCTCGAAAAGGCTAGCTATGATTACTTTTGAATTTATGGAATGATTATAAACTATATTACTTTTTAGCTCATATATGATTGGTATCAATATCGGTATCAGTATTCTAGTATGAGTGTTGGCAATAGCAACCATCTCGTATCAGACATATCAGTCATTTCTTAAATTTTTACAAAATTTACTTTAACTACGATTAATAAATAATATTTTCTTTTTTGAGTAAATTGAGTTTGATTCATTTCAATGAATATTGTAAAACATCGTTAATAACCTTTACTATTGGTTTCAGAAAGCTTGTGTTATATTTGAAATACTCAAGTCGCTCTTCCCCTTCTTCTTCTTGCTTTTAGCTGCAAATAAAGGTTTGAGAACTTGGTTTTGGTATGGGACGTCCCTAAATAGATAGGTATCAGTTGCTTTTGTTTTGATTTCCAGTTTCGGTTGGTATATTTTTTTTTACATGAATTTATTTTGTAGATATATTATTGAGTCCATAAACTTTATAAATGCATTAATATTTAAAATACTTTCATTAAAAGTTTAAATGCCACCTATAATATTTTTATGAATAACTATGTTCATAAACTCTTTTCCACGAACATTTTTGATTCTTAATATTAGTTAAATTTTTTTATCTTAATTTTTTTGGTATTGTTAATTTAAATTTGAAATATAACTTTTAAGCAAATAAGTTTTGGTAGAGTGCATGTTGTCTTTATTAGGTCCACTTGTACAAATCCTAAGCCTATTTACATGCCCAGGACCCCAGACTTGTATCAACTAACCCTTTCTCACAAACACCACACCTTTATCAGCTCGCATTATTTGATAGAAACTGAATTGCATCTTCTTCAACTCTTGCAGGCCAAATTGTTTCAACAGGTAAGTCTCCATGCTCAACTCTCCCTCTTTCCTCCTCCCACAGGATCATTTTTTTCTCCTCCTTTTTTTTTTCCCAGTTATAGAGTTTTCAGTTCTGAGACCTGGTTTGGACAGCAATTTTTTATATGTTTCTACAATATCCGCCTCTTAGTATCAGTATGGGCCAATATTTAATATCTTGCTACATAGCATGAGTAGATCATTGAGGTCACATCAGAAATTCTTCAAGCAAAACAAAATAAAAAAAGAAAAAGTCCTGGCATAAACTTAAAATATGAGAATATGATAGTTCCCATATAAATCTAACCCACAAAATGGGGGGTGTTCTGATCCCGACCTAATTAGGAAACAATTTTCTTATTGGATTTGGGGTTTGATAGTTACACGACTATGACACCAAAACCAAGCAAATTATAGCCCTAAAATATAGATCTTCCATGTCATCATCAGAAGGAGAATTCCACCCAAGTCCGACATACTTACACCCATACAATATAGATCATCTATAGTCAAAACGCAGTCCATCCCCAGTTAAAAACTATCTTTGGCAATCACAATGGAACGTATATTTCATACAATTTTACAGCATTGTTCATCTTGTGGAGTTTGCTAACTAGATTAATTTTTGCACTTTCTGCATTTTTACAGGTATCTATCACCAAAAACAGTCAAATTTATTTGTCTGGATAATAAAAAATGCAAAATCTGTTAGGTATATGAAGAAACTAGAAATCACATCTTACTCAAAATGTAACTGAAGTATAATGAAGGATGAATATCCTAAATTCCTACGTGAGAAATTTATCTCTCAAATTATGTTTAAAAGAAAATCAAGTGATTCAACAGGACTGAAATCAAATAGATACAAAAAAAACTCAGCAATATATACTACCACTGTTCACAACCTTTGCTTCTATAACAGAACAATAATCGATAGGAGACTGCAGTAATAAAACTTTAGCAAAGCCATTATACTAAACAGAAGCAAAATGAAGCTTGGTGATTCATCATAACCTGAAATTGCTGGATGCCAGTGAGCTCCTTGCAGAAATCGCTCAGATGTTGATGGTATGAAGGTCGGACATATGTTTGAAAGCAAGCTTCCAGTTCTCCAGTCACACTATTAACTACAACAGATGGAAATTCGATGATCTCTTGTGGATGTGGATTTCTCTCCTTATCACAAGTTGCCTCAAAATCGATAACCACAAAATAGTGGAAATCTTGATATTGAAATTCAAGTGGGTAACTATGGTAAAGCATCTTGAAGGGCATATAGTGAATTCTATTGTCAACATGATAAGGGTTTTCTCTATTCATCGGATAGAACTGGGATCCAAAGTTAGTCCAATGGCCCTGCTGAAATGTTTGACCATCAGGATAAAAGTTATGCCACATGCAAAATTCTTGTTGATAACATGGTCTGTTGTAGCCTTGATTTGGAGGTGCAGAAGCATCCTTATTTGTTGAGTTTTCTGATTCCAGCATTTTTATTGAATTAGCATGTAATTCACCTCCACTTTCGGAAAACCCTTCTTTTGAAGTTTCTTGAAAGTTATGTTGAAATGCCTCAGCCTTGAGGCATCCTGAGGATGCCTCCAGGCTTCGTTGCATTGTTTCTGCATTGACATAGAAAAGCAAACAAATCTAGTATCAAAGGATAATACATTCACGATTAAAGTTAATTGATGAGGCAATATTGCAAAAAAAATGAACATAGGCAAAGAAAAGAAACCTTTGCCTTAGAATGACAAATTTTAATTTAGTAAGACCAACTAACATAGTAACAAGATGTGGATTTCAAGTGAGTTATAGTTTCAGCAACAGATGTCACAGAGTATTGTTAGTAAAAGTTTTAATTACTTAAACAAGATTAAGAGGTTTATGTTTCCTAAGTATCATCTATTATGATCACTGCAACTCTTCAATTACTGTGGGACTTATCACATTATCATATAGCAGTAATGCATATATAGCAGGTTCATTGAAATGTTTAACGACCAACAGCAGCTTAAAATAGATCTAATAAAAACATAATGAGTAAAGAAAGGCTTGAAGAATGCCAAGTGTCATAAGAAACAAAAAAAACGACATGAACCCAGTTCAGATTAATTTAACAAAATATTATGCTAAAACCTTCTTGAATAATGTAGACCAGCAGTAGTCTTAACTATCTAAAAATTAAAACTTATGCTTTTCTGTCATAATTTGGTTGAAACACTGAAAAACATTCACGGAGCTTAATAATATTGTCTGCTATTTTTTCCAACCATGTCTGCTCATAAAATATCTGCGCCGTGGTCTGTCACACATCAGAGGGATTGATGATCCACGCAATGAGGACATATATGCATAAATATATGCAACGTGTCGGACCTCCTCCATTTCAAAAATTAAGACATAGCAACTCTGTTTGAGTAGACAATTGGAACTTCAACTTCAAGACAGGAGAATCTTTTATTGTTTATATAACTCAGGAAATTGAAGTTCACTGTAGTTGTGCCATCTCTGTTTGTGAATCTGAAATATATATCGTGCAAATGGATATCCAAAATATATGAATCAGCTTCACATTAGAATTAGTTTTTACGCAAGTAGAAATGACGTGGTATCTGCTCCTTTAAGTATCCGTCCAATTATAGTTAGTTTTTGTTGGGAGTTTAAGCTTACTGTTAGAATATATTATTTATATATCATTACTACTTTATGTAATTTAAAAAAGTACATTTTATTAATAATTTAATATGTATAACAAGGTATTGAATCTCGAAATCAATATCAACCAATGATTTATGGTATGAAAAAATCGTCAATATTGAAACATGGACAATATATTGGTAAAAATTTTGCCAATATTTGGAACATATCGTATATGATACCTCAAAATCCAATATAACATTCACAATACAGAACAGTATCGGTTGATATTTAAGACTTTGATGTATATGGTATTGCATATTAGGAAATGTACCCTTGGAATTTGGTTACACACACACACACAAATATATATAAAGATTGTTAAGTTTATATAAATAATTTTACTATTTTCTTTTTAAAAAATACTATTGTTTGAATATTATGACAAATACGTATTATCCAGATCCGCTTCATACCCAATGAGATACGAATATCATAATACCCACTTTGTTTACACTGCTACTCATCAATCACAAGCTGTAAATAGGGGACATGGACATAAGGTGTCAGCACGCAATCCTCAAAAGTGAAAATAAGGGACACGGCCATACACACGTACATACATACATATAGAAAGATAAGGGCCACGGCCATACAAACATACATACATATAGAAAGATAAAGTAATTTGATTGATTTACACAAAAACAAAAGTACAAAGTATAGAAGTAAAAAAAAAATAGTATAGGGATAACTCTATAAATGATTTTATAATAATATCCTAGAAAGGTGAATAGGATCATTTCTAAAATTCTTACGAGTTAAAGGAAAGCTAAAACTTCAAAACCTAACAACTATATACATACAATCCAAAGATACCTTGCATTGAATAGCTCAAAAAAAGGATGGTACCTCAATTCCACCTGAGTCTTTCCTTGACACTGACTTGTGAGGTCAGCCTATAGGTCTACACTGTCAAAAATTCCTCTTGGTTTTGTAGATGTCTTATCCACCACTAAAACAGATTTCTTGTTTCCTTTCTTCATCGCCTTTTCTTTTTCCTGTCTTTGCTTTTCATTCCTTATTCATCTGTAATAATCATAGGAATAGCTATTAAAGAATCGTGGACTACAATATGCTTGAAAACAAGATTAGCTAGAATTACGGGCGAGCTAATTTGTGGTACGAAAACAACTACTAAAATATCTTTATTTTTGTTCTTAGTTGTTTTAGGACTCCTTTTTTCAGGATAGGAAATCTTCATGCAGATTATATCTTCTTCTTCACTAGTAGAAATATAATCTTCAAATCCTGGATTTTCTTACGTGACCTGAACTTCTTATATGTTGAAATCCTTCTTGCTATCCATTCTGGTAGGAGTACAGCTGGCTCTCTCTCTTGTACTTTCTGTAATAGAAGCATCATTAGCTTCAGCAGTTTTATCTGATGATGGCTTTGCAACTGCATCTTTATTAGTTAGGATTTAGGCACCCAAATCCCTAAGATTAGACAAATGGCTACAATGTGGCCCAAGCTCTTGGACTTCTTACAGAGTGGTGGCATCTATTCAAACTTCACTAGAATTATAAAAGAGCATTCTCCTTCAACCTCAAAGATGACATGCTTAATTATTTCAGCTGTTTTATCTGATGATGCTTCGCAACTGCATCTTTATGAGTTAGGATTTAGGCACTAAGAGTAGACAAATGGCCACAATGGGGTCGAAGCTCTTGGACGTCTCACAAAGAGGTGGCACCTATTCAAACTTCACTAGAATTATAAAGGACCGTTCATCTTGCAAAAGAGAATTTCTCAACAGTTGTTGTCGCATTGTCCATGAAGAGTGGAAACTTTACGAGACTCGCTAGGCTGCCACACCTTTATAGGACTAGAATTTGAAAGTAAATTTTAGGAATTAAATTCAGACTAAATATCTCTCCGGACAAATTGATTTCGTCTATTAATTCAGAATTATCAATGTTCCATCAAATAATCAAGGTTCTTCCTATAGGACCCTATGGCACTTCTTTCTAAAAAAAAAATATTTTCTTGTGAGAAAATTTCTAGGGAGCAGGTTAGTTTTAACAATCGGTCTTAATAATCTGTCGACACACCTTTTAAATTAATAGTAGAAAAGGGCTTATCGCCCATGATAGCCCACAAATGTTTATTCCACTTAGATGAATTTTTGAAATTATGGCTTTGGAAAATCTCCGCATGACAGCTACAATTTTCAATTTTTGGTGGAAATTACTCAAACTTGCATGCATCCCCCTTGCTCTTCCACTGGAACAAATATCTTCCATGAAGTTGCTCATGTACCAAAAGCAAACTGCTACGGATTTATCCTAAAGATTTGTGATCGGATACTAGTTATGGCAAAGTTAGATTCAGCGCTACACCAGTATTTTAAATATTGGTTGATATACCAATATATCGGCCGATATCCCAATCTTCGCCTCCAATCAATATGATATGTTTATTCCGTACCATTTCTTGTTTTGAATCAAATTCGACCAATATATAAGCTCAGAGGAGATATCAGATGATATTTTGGCCTATAAGCAGTAACTAGTAATATTATACAATCAGCAGTATTGGTTTCTTTCAATTATGGAAAAAAATCTAATCCAACCAATTAGCTCATAAATCCGATGATATGATTTATGTAGTCATGATATGTATATATATCATGCAAGAAAACATACGATAATGACATCTAAGATTTAGTAAGTATCGTGATATACCATCCAATATACGAAATTTTATTGATCAATATGTCACCGATCTATTATTTAGAATGCTAACATTATCTCCTTCCCTAACCCTAGCCACGCTAGGGTTTTAAGTACCGCTAGGAGCCCAAGCCATGCTAGGGTTTTGAGCACCACCAGGACCCCTAGCATGAGGGTTTTGTGCACTATCTGATCCACATGCATTCTAGTTGCCATCATCCTACTCGCTGCTCTACTTTGATCACCCCTAAAACTAGGGTTTTCCTACCACCTACTCTAATGATATCAACCACCATCTCTATCAACCTTAGCACCTCCACACAAGTTATCAAGTCAACCCCCCTTAGAACCTCCGATTGGGATTTACATTAAAACCCCCAAACCATCATTAAGAAGGAATGACGGTCATCCTTCCAAAACATGCACACAAGAAGAGGATGTCTACCACGTTTGGGAACTAAAGAAGAAGTTGTCTCTTCCATCTCTAGTACATAAGTCATCGCCAAAGGCTTCAACAATCTTGTACCAAAGATTGACATGCTCATAGTACGGATTGGAAGGGTTTGATGTAATAAGAATGAGAATTTCCCATCAATGGAATCTCAAAACCTTAGATCACTGTGGGAGAGAGGGACAACTAAAAATCTTGATGGATTATCCTAACCCAAGAAACTATGAACTCTTCTATGTAAATTTCAATCAAGACATACATATATATATATATATATATATATATATATATATATATATATATATATATATATATATATATATATATATATATATATATATACATAGATAATATTACATCCATGAAGGTCAATTAAATTACATATTTGGCTAACCGTATGGTCAATCTGAATTGTCAATTGTTATCTACATATCAAGAACCCCTAAGTTCAAAATCATTCAGTTTGGGGTTTATATTCTATACACCACAACATCTAAAATGAATTATCCATAACACTCTCGAAATCACATTATTTTGAACTCGATTTGTAAGATATAGAATCCCAAACCATATGATTTTTTAATCCTAGGGGTTTGTTGATATGTAGATCGCCAATGATGGTTCGTATCGACCATATAGTTAACTAAATATATGAGTTAATGGGCATTCATAGATAGATTATCTACGAGTGCTTGTACACGTATTGTTTTGATATATATTGAGGGAGAGAAATTGTTGCACTACAAACTTTCGATTAAATCTAAAAAGTTAGGTGGGAAAAAAAGTTAAAACTAATTTTAGATTTAATGGAGTTTGTAGTCTGACCATAGACGCGCACAAACATGCACCCACCCCACCACAACGCCCCTCCCACCCACCCCTCCACAACCCCCGCGCGTGCACGTACACACCTACACTCTGTAAGCAATATCTAAACGTATTATACATATATGTAAGAAAATATGAAAAATCAAAAAACATTGCTTGCTGAGAGCATCATTTGATAAATGGTTCATGCCTATTGACTCATTAAAAATGATAGTTGCTGTCCACTAACCCAAATAAAGCATTTAATAATCTTCCTCTTGTCCCCCAGCCAAACTAAAAAGCTTGAAGTAGAGTTTTATGTCCTGCTGAGCAGGTTAAATAACTTGTAACTGCAGGTCACAATCTATAAATCTAGCTTTTGAGCCATGTTCATCTAGTTAACACAAAAAAGGAAAAAAGTAGCTGGGACCTTGAGGTTGCAGAATCAAAACAATAAAAAGGTTAAATTCTGAAAGATAAAAAGGTTTTAAAAATGAGAGAAAAATCATTTCTTTCTCAAGATCTCTCCTTCTCAGTATATCTAGGGCTTGTACTGGGAATATATGATAAGAGTTAATTGGAGCAAACAAAAAAGGTACCTTAACCTCCTCCCTTCTTCTCATGCACGAATGGATAGTTTCTCTCCTCTTGCGGCTGCAGTGGAGGGAACTAGGTTCTCTCTTTTATTTTTTCCCCTTTCTTTTAACTCTATCTATTCCCCACCCTTGCTTTCCTTTTTCCCCACAACAAAAGATCTTACGATCATCACAGGCAGATCGTTATGGCGGGAAAGAAACATGTTAGTCCTCTTTTCTTCTTTTTTGTTGGCAGATTTTCCCTTGGAAACCCCTTGATCACAATAGTTGGTGTTCAAGACTGCATACCACCGTGTCAATACACGTTCTGTTGCATCAGCAATTTCAGGGAAAATCCCATGTCCCATGTATGGACCATATCACGGACCATAAGTATTCCATTTTTGAAGAATTGAACTTCATAATGTTGGGGTTGAAATTTTATTTAGAGAAAAAGAAACAGTTTCCAAAACTTGGTCATGCTAGGAATGGTCCCGAATGAAACTACGCGATACAGACTCTAGACTCATCAAGTTCAAGTAAGATAACATAAAATAGAATGAGCAAATATGCTTGGTCACTTTTCAGCTCTTTAAGGAGGATATTTAGATTTAACCAAGGTTCCAGAGCTCGTTTCAATTATAAACCAAAGGTGTAGAGATGTTAAAACTCGCTTCAAAAATCGGAAAAAACAAGTACTTATCGACTCAGCCGAGTACTAAATCAAGTTTCAAGTTTTTGAACATGTTTTATTGGTTTGAAAATTTGTATTGGGTCCAAAACCCGAAAAGTCCTCCATGTTGGTTGTTAACAGCAACTAGAGGAATTTTCTACCTGAACCTAATTTAACCCGTTGCTACTTGTATCCTCTTCGAGAGAAATTAGGCTCAATCAAATTGATAGAGCCCCAATCTCTCTCAACCAATTCCATAACAAGTTACTAGTTAGTCTCTCAAAACGATCTTGGGGACTTAGACTCCTCTTGCATCCTCCCAGAACGATAATCTGAATTTCTCTTGCACCCTCCCAGAGCAATAATATGAATTTCTGTTGCACCCAACAAAGAGTAAAATCTGCCAGCAATGAGAAGAATGTGAGCCCTTTATCAGGTCTATATTAAAAGGTGCCAAAGACTCCTTTAATCTTGGTTGTCGGTACCAACAAAACTCCTTCGATCGAAAACTATATCTCGGTAAGAACTCTCGACTATGTTCTTCTTTGATCTCTAATATATATTAGATCTTACAAAGTTAAGATTTTGATTACTTACATGTTGACGGGAAAACCTTGAATAGGTCTTCTAAAGATCATTTTTTTTTTATTTCTATAAAAAAATTGGATTATGTTTGATGGATATTCGGTAAAATAGTTGGTTAGGGCTTATTAATAAAAGTGGGGGAATTGAAGAAGTTTTGGCTCTTTGTTTTGAAAACAGAAGTTTACTCCTTTTTGGATCGATGCTCAAAAGCTTATTGATATATATTGCTGCATTTAAAAGGGGGAAATTTGAATGGGCATTGTTAAAAATTGGATTTTTTTTTTTTTTGGGTAGTTGACTGACATACTAATAGGAATTTCCTTCAATTAGTTTAGCTTTTTCATTGATTTCATCTTTTTTTTTAGTTAGTCATGCTTTCTTGGCTTCCATTTATTGTCTTTGCTTGTAGAAGTGGTAATTGGTAAAAATTTTCAAGTAGGAAGAAATTTAAATATCTAATTATGATTTCTGTTGATTCAATTTTTTTTAATGAATTTAGTGTATACTATAAGTCTGAAAGTATTAGCAAAAAATACATATTGAAAAATGTGCTAATACAGTAAGCAACTTGATCTTATTGGTAATTTTGGTATGAAACTCATTTTACTAAATTTATGTTATTCTAATTTTTGAGTATATACATATTAAAATATAAATATTTCGAGCTTTGAATAAGTAGTCTGAGTATTCGCTGAGTTTTACGAATACTCACTATTTACATTCATATTGAGTGCATAATGGAACTAGATTTTTGGACACTATCTCATCGTATAAAAGGATTCAATAGGTTTCTCTAAAATATTTTCATTTTAAATTTTGGTTTTGCTTTCTGTATATATGAAATGGTAGGCGAAGTGTGCATAGCCACAAGGTGCGCAGCAAACTTTAACTCTTTATTTCACTAAAATCCTAAAGAGCTACAGTATAAATATATAAGCTAACCAGAAAATAGTCCAAACTAATGCCCTTAATTAAACATTAGTCAAGTTAAACTAAAAGAAATGACTTTAATTTAAGCTTTAAATTTTAAATTGAGATTATAAGCAAAGTTAAACTAAAAATTTATCAAATTATGACTAATAGGATAGACAAATAAGGGAGAAGTTATAGGGAGATGGAATTATTAAGAATGTTTACGATTTGTTAAGGGGAGATGAAATTATTAAAGCTAGTAGCATTAACCCCTCACTCCTACTTAAAAAATTTTAATCACTTTTAGGTTATAGTAGATTTCAGTGAGTTTACCAAACAATGACCAAAACCTATTTGAAACTACATAGAAATGGAATGATACAAATGAGTATCAGTCGAAACTTGGCAAAGTCATAACTACATGTCTAGTTTTGAACCGATCTTCTCCGAGACCGGGTCGAAACCACGATAATGAGACAAAGCACCTGAAACCTTTTATTCCAGATTCAACCAAAACTAAACTTAAGTGTGCAAGTAAACTTAGTTAAAGTCAGTGCTAGTTAAATCCTTGTTCAGCAAGTACTAGTGATGGAATACGGAGAGCCTCTAGCCCACCGTTTTACCTTCAATAAAAATTTCTTGTTCAGCAAAATGACCCCGAGCCCCAAAACTAACCCATAGTTAATCCAATGATCTTACAAACTGAAATTAAGACCAATGCTAATGCCTCTTCCCAAGGCACATTCATGTTCTCTCTTACCCACTACTCTTCAGCCATTCCAGTCAGCTTTCCCATGTTCTAGTATACCAAACCACTATCTCTCCAACTCCCCACTCAATCTCAACTTGCCCACAACTTATCCTATTAACACAACTTCCCCCAAATGTCTGCCAATCCATTTAAACCATACAACAATAACGATGAGATAAAGCAAAATCAACAGCTGGAACCCACTACGATGAGATAAAGCAAAATCAACAGCTGGAACCCACTAAAATGAGAGATGTGACTGTGCTCAAACAACCACAAGTAGCGGATAAATGGCCTGCGCAAGGGAGCAAAAGCACCAGGAGGGAGCAAAGATCACAGAAAGAGAGCAACGGCCGAGTGGGGCAAACGAGTGATGCTGCTGACCCTACCGGAGCAAGGGAAAACCTCTCCCGCCCTCATCTCGTTATCACGAGTAGAGAAACAACAAGACGAGCATTTCTTCCATAATGAGCCAAACTAGCGGGACAATGCTGCCTAAGGTTATTCACAATACATTAGCACCATCCAATCTATGAAACGTGACCTAAGCCTCTTCAGCTATTGAATTTATAAATACCCATGATAACATGATATCAGCACTTAATCTTCTAAAAGCTACAATTTTCCGATCAAAAAGACGCTTTTTTTTTTCCCACTACAAACAGCTAAAAGAATTATCGTAACAAATGCCCGATCAAAAATCCAATTCTTTCCACATTACAGCCAATTTACATGTACATCACATCAAATTCAATTTCAAAACACAAGCCAAGTTGCAAATCAAAGATCTGACACAAAAAAATTGGGGAAAATAAAAAATAAAAAAACGAAAGAAGAAAAACCCTAACCTCTGTGTCCTTTATCGATCATCATCTGGAAGGGAGCAATCGTTCTGATTCATGTAGATCCGATCCCATTCCCCAATCTTCCACCTGAGCCCCACCCACAATAAACAAAAATAGATCGGAATTATGAAACGGAACGAGGAATTTAATACGAGTAATAAAAAGCTCTTCTTTTTTTTTTAAAATTTATTTTTTATTTTTATTGTTAGGTGATTCTTTGGTTGATGATCGGTGCTAACTTACACGTGATTTGGGCCCCCCACGGTGGGGCTTTCTGGATGGGCACAGTTTTTTTTCCTAGTGAGCCCACTTTTCCTACTGTGCACACCTTTCTAAAAACCTTGGTTTTTCCGAGTGAGTACACCTATGTACCCGAATTGCTCTCCACCATCTCCTCCTCTCTCTCTCCCACGTTCCCAAACCCATCTCCTTAACACCTAATTCCTCTCTCTCCCAACCCACATTCTCCTCTTTCATAAAATCCAAATCTCATTTCCACTCTCTCTTTCAAGAACCCCAAATCTCTTTTTCATCTTCTCTCCCAAGGCTTCGCCGGACCACCCACTCCTTCCTGCCGCTCCGGCCGCCCGCGTCCTGGCCGACCCGCCACTGACGACCGACACTTCGCTACAAGGGCGGATTTAAAGGAGGAGATGAGTTAATGGTTTTCTTGATTTGAAGGTAAAAATGAAACCCTAATTTTTTGTATTATTTTTTGCATTTTGATTTAGGGAAAAATTTGGAAATGAGTGATGATGAGAGTAGATTTAGTTGAGGGGCAAAGAGATTGGGGAAAAAATAATTTCTTTATATTTTGTTATAGTAAAATTAAAGTTTTCATTGGTTAAAATAGTTTAGATTTTATTATTGTTATCGATTAATGATAGTTAGAATTTGTAATAGTTAAGTGTAAAATTTATATTGTGAATGTTAGTTGTTTTTTTTTTTTTTGTGCTTGGATTATATTCCACCTCCACCATTCAGTCCTATACGAGAAAAACATGGATTTACAAGCAAAAACTATTCGGTGACATATGGCCATGCTGAGAAAATGTGGCTGAGTTTGTTAGATCATGTATTTGCACAGGAGCATCAAGGCGTAATGGCAAGTACCCCGGGAGAGTGCACGTATGATTATATGGCGTGGTTTGAGAAGGTATCTTGACGCTTTATTAGTCCGTCCACCCATGCCTCAAATTGAGAGGGGGCGCAAGATGTCCCGCAGGCAAATACTGAAAAGGTAATAATTGGTTTTTTTATTCTTTGTGAATTAATCAAGTAAAATCGAACTTATAAATGTTTTTGCTATAATATATACAGAGAATTCATGAAGTTATAACAATTATTGATCCCTTCTTAGAGTAAGGCGAAACCGCAAGTAAGAGACGTCCGAGTTTGCTCTATAATGTCATCGTCAAGATAAAATCAGTTCTGACCCGGTGCAGACAAACTGATGTTGACACAGTATTACAATCCGTTGCGCAGTCCCCCACCGAAGATCCCAGCTCTGCAAGACGCCGTCAACCCACAAGGAAGTAACCCGCTCGGAAGTCTCGAAGAATCTAGAATTTGTTGGTTTTTTTTAATTGAGTCTCAAACTCAAACGAGGATTGTTCATGTCAACATAAAAATGAAGTTGTTAGCATGGAACATAGATTGCTTTTAATTTGTCGTTTCATTTAAATGAAGTTGTAGTCAAGGAACATATTATATATATCAAATTGTAGTCTTGGATATCACTCTTTAATTAAATCTTTGAAACTACGAATGATTTGTTGATACATATAATTTTTGTTGTCGTTGTTCTTTGTGTTTGAAACTATGAATGATTTGTTGATTTTTTGTTGTCGGATCAACTGCACTAGTCCGGACTGGCTAGCCCGGACAGGGGGCCAGAATCTCTGACCCCCTAATCCGGGATAACCAGCCCGGACCAGTGCTCACTGTCCGGAGCTGCTAGCCCGGATGGGGAGGCTTGTTGTTTCATGTACAATCCAGGGCCAAAAGAAACATAATACTTGCTCAACAAACGATAAACAATAAAAATACATTACTCAATCAACGATACAAAGCAATGTTTTACAATTTGTAGTGAAGGCTACAAAGATAAAGCTTAACAATCTCAGGAACAATACGAGCACTAATTTATAGAATTCTGAAGTCTACGATACAGAACAGAATCAGATGCACCGGCATTTTTTCAACAAGAAAGCTCATTGTAGGTGCCAATTCCCAGTATCAAATGCTCATTAATTTTCCTAATAAAGCTCATTAATTTTCCTAATAATTCCCAGTATCAAATGCATGCAGCTTACACATCGCTGATGCTAGGGCTACATACCCATAAATAATTAGGTCAATAGAAACGATTCGTTCATTTGAAGTGAACGAATGCTGCTGGAGGAAAAATAATCACTCGTTGTCATGTGTAGATCAATACAGGGGGATTATGCAGAACTAAATACTGAGGACATTTTAAAGCAAATGTCCTCATCCGGGCTAGCCAGCCTAGCCCGGATGAAGCCTCCCCATCCGGGCTAGCAGCCCCAGATAGTGAGCACAGGTCCGGGCTGTTTACCCCGGATCAGGGGGTCAGAGATTCTGGCCTCCTGTCCGGGCTAGCCAGTTCGGACCAGTGCACACTGTCCGGGTCTGCTAGCCCAGATCAATTGCACTGGTCCGGGCTTGTTAGCGCGGACAGTGTGCCAGAGTCCACAAAAGAATTTTTTTTTCTATTTTCTAGGGTTTCACAATGAGAGAACCGATTTAAACTAAATGTATACTTTAATTTCCGTATTTTTTTCCTAAAAGGAGTTAAAAATAAAGAGGAATGAAGTTTGGATTCTCTGAAATGGAATTTTTTTCCTCTTTTTCTCTACCTCTGCTATGCTTCTACTGCTGCTCTGCTTTCACGCGGGAAAAGGAGAAGAGGGGTTGGGAGGATGAAGGAGGAGATGAAGGAAGGGTAGTTTTGACAAAAAAAAATGGCAAAGTGGTAAAAAAACATGAACTTTTAAAGTGGGCTCACTAGGAAATATGTTGTGCCCATCTAGAAACTCCCCCACGGTATCGTATTGGAACTGCCCCGTTTCCGTTGCTGTTTGCTGTTTTGCCAGCTAAAGAGGTGGAACCCACTTTGTGGGGAGTATATGCCGCTATTCATTGGACAAAGTGTTGTTTGGTGTTTTGCCCCTTGCAAAGGGATACGTTGCTATTCCGTGCAGTCCAAATGGGCCGAGCTGGCCCGCAAACTCGGGCCCCAACCAGGCTGACCCGACTCGAATCCGGACTGGACGGGTCTGAGTAACGCTCGGAACCGGCCCAGATATTTCAGAGTGAATTTTTTTTGTTGAAAAAAATCGAATAAATTATAGCAAAATACATGGTTCTTTGGGAAAAACAAGCTTTATTAATCATAAAATCAATAATATTTTAAATTTCCACAAAATTTCTTATTCCAATCTAAAAAAGTAGGAAATTATTGTAATGTATAGATACATCCCAACTAGATTGACACATATTCCTTTATTTTAAATCATGTGTAAATATTTTTTAAATAAAAGATAACTTTTGTCCTACTTTGCAATTTCAACTTCTAAGTCTTCAAGTGCATTCTATGTGATATCAACGGCAGTCACACCTTATTATCTCTTCTTTGTCATCCATCAGCCCCTTAACCATGAGATTGATTGCAAAAAATCAAAATCAGATTCATTACTCGGATATTCTACTGATAGAGTGCTAAAATATCTATCAAGTTTATAAATTTTCCTTAAATGATGATAGCGATCTTGAGCTACCGCTCGACTAACTACAGAGTTAATAAGCTGGTTTCTTGATGTTTACCTCTATATGGACATAATCCCAGAAAGAAAGAACTCCTTTGGAAGCCTAAATCAAAAGTTATAATAGAAATTTTTTGGGGTGTGCAAGTGACAATCTAGAACTATTGTGCTATTACTCGATTTTCACACGGATTTCAATGAGGCTAAAGTTAATATTAGCAAGGATGATCTAAAGAAAAGTTGCGAGGAGGAAGAAGATGAACTCTCAAACCTTTTTTATCTTCTTCGATATTTCTCTCTTGGACTTCGAGGAATTGAATTCTGATCCCCTTATCCGATGTCTCAAGGGTTATAGGTGAGAGGTTGTAATTTCCCCTTGATTTGCAGAGATCATGATAGGACAACACCCATGATCTAATGAATTTAAATAATTATCTATCGGCAGAGGTAATTTGCCTTCGTTAACGGAAATGATTTTCCTTCTTCGGTGGAGATGAGCGGAGATGAGTTTTCTAGTCGATAGAGATTATTTGTTTTCTTCGACGAAGATGATTTCTCTATATTGACAAAGATGGTTTGTTTTCGTCATCGGAGATAATTCTTTGTCGGTGGAGATAGACTTAGTCACTTTTGGATAACTTATTTACCCTTAATGACAACAATGATTCCTTCGTTGGTGGAGATGGACTATTCTCTCCGCCGACACATCACTTTGGCCAAAAAAATTTAAGACATCTTTTTTATTGATATTTGCAAGAACTTTTTCTACCCTCTACAAGCAGGTGGTAACCGACAAGATCATTACACAGGGTCGTGTTTAACGTGATTCTTGAGTGTAGGAGACTCGTGTGTTTTGCACGTGCACCAACTTTGATCCAGTTTTCAGAGGTTTTAGAATTGGAGTTAGAAAAGGTGTAAAATACGAAATTTCTGAAAAATTGAACAAATTTTCAAATTAGACTAGAATCAATTCATTTGAAGTTCTACATTAAAAGTTCTAGCCAAATTACTAAGAAGGTACACATGCAACAACAGCCTCACATTTGCACATTTCGCAACTTTAAGTCGATTTTTAATGAAATTATTATTGGAATTTAAAAAATAATTGAATATTTTCAATTATCTTTTAAATAAAAGAAGAATAAACTTAATTAGAAAGAATAAACTTAGTTATACTTATTATTTCTAAGATATGACTATTATAGTGAGCACTATGGTGCTAAACAATAAGATCACTTGCTAAAGAGTGCAAGAATATAGACTGTGTTTGATTTCTTGCTTTGTTTTACTTCAATGGTAAGTTTTTGGAAATCGGGTGAGATAGAGAATCAAAAATCTTGCTGGTAAAAAGTAAAACTCTAGTTCAAAGCATTAGTAGACTAAACTGAGACGATACCCGTTTAAAGACATAGGGTCTTAGAGATGAGACTGTAATAGATGACTTTGTCTTGGAAGAGCTTTCTTGGAGTTAAAAGCTTGAAATTGAATGGAGAAAGAATGAGGATGAGGAAGAAAACAGAGGATGATGAAGGGAATGAGGAATTTCGAGCCTATATGTAATCAAGTAGAGAACAAGGGGAGAGGAGAGGTGGAGTCATGAAAGAGGTATAAGATATGGGAAATTCTATTTGCGCACGGCATTTTATTCTTGGTACCCTATTTATTCTTTACATCAAACTTCTATTTTGAAATACTACCATTTTACTCTCTGCGCTCAATTTTTTTTCCAAAAATACCCCTCCTCCTTTTCTCTAACTCCTCACCCCGTCCAATCCCATTTTTATCTATTTTTGTTTGAGTTGGATATTAGTTTAAGAGCAAAAAATATTTTGGTTGGATATTAATACCTAACCAAGAAACATTCTGGTCGGGTATTAATACCCGACCAGCAAGTGAAGTCTTCCCGGCAAAAAAAAAAGCTAATTAACGATAAATTTCAAACAAATACGCATAAAACCTAAAAAAAATTCAAATCGTACCTTAGATTTGTCCTCTGACACCAATTGCATGTTGTATTTTTCCATTTGCATAAGAAAACTCAAACTGCAAATCCAAATTTCACTTGTCACGGTGAAATCGAAGAATTTAAAATTCTTCTAATCTTTTCAGGAACATTAATGTAAAAAATTTTAAGGGGTCAAGAAATCAAATCGATGATTTTGTAGGAGATGTGTTTTTATTAAATACCAAAAAGAATATTTAGGGTTTTAGAGAGAAAATAGAGGAGGAAGACAAAGTCTTAGTTTGGGATTTATAAGGGTAATTTAGTCCAAAAAAATAATGGCAAACTTGTAATTATTTATAAGTTTCAAAACTGTGCGTCAAGAGTAAAATGCCGCGTGCAAATAGAAATTCCCATAAGATATGTACTCTTCCGATCACTCTCTCTTGCAAATTTAACCACTCTCTATTACAAATTTCAAGATTACCATTGGCATGCTTTGACCTATGTGGCAAAGATTGAGATTAAAGGGAAATTGAAATTGAGGAGACGACAGGATCATTACAAGATCAATTTAAAATCTCAAGATAAGGTTAGCATTACAACTAGCCAAATCCATATAGACTGTGACTATCCATTTAAGATGGAAGGATCGAACAAACTAGATCTCACTAATGATTCTTTGATCCATCAATTCAACTCTTGAATCGATATGATATACCCAAAATCATGTAATAACCAAGAGAAATTAAATCTCATTTATTAATAAACAAAAATATCTAATAAATTTTTTGATTAAAAAATGGTGGGCTAGTGCCCCCGTGTTCCTTTAACTTAGCTTAATAGAACAGATATATAGTGCAAAGTAGGAAGCATAAAAACCAAAATACAAGGTACGAGAGTCATACTACATATTACAATATAGATCCATTACATGACATTTGTAAGTAGCACAACTAATGTAGTCATCAAATAAAGATACCAAATTTCAATGTTCCGGCCTATCACACCTGGGCATCCGCCTCCGACATATGTGAGTCACCAAAAGCAGGCGGTGGATCATCATCTACATCTTCTTCCTCTGAGAAGTCGTCCCGCGTATCTTCCTCAGAGAGAATACATGCCCAAGCACTAATATCAGAGTGAATAATGGTCATATAAGTCTCTACTGAATATGATGTGTTCCTAAAAATCCTATTGTTGCGCTCCTTCCAAACGTTCTAACAAGTGGCAGCTATATATTAGTGTGCGACGGATCTTTTCCTTGTACTAGAAAATTCCCGATCCCACAGACATTGCACTGTGTGTCCTACTGGTGCCATGTTTGTAAAGGTCGTCCAAATGGTACGTGTGTAATCACAAGACAGCACGATATACTGATCAGATTCCTTCCCATGACCACACAACACACAAACATTTGGGCCCATCCATCCCCATTTTTGTAAGTTGTCCCACGTAAGTAGTGCGTCCTTGGTCAATAACCATAAAAAAATCCTAATTTTTAGGGGGCATCGTTCCTCCAAATTTCTTTAGCGTGGCACAATCAACATCCCGATCGTTGAGGAAACAATATATGGATTTAACAGAAAATTTTTTTGTTTTTTCCCACCTGCATAGCGGAGTATCTACTTGTGTGGTTATGCTATTGGTGGGGGCCATGACCCCCAGCACATTTTCATCCTGAATTGATGTCTACTGGCCGTTTGAGAAGTAGTCGCACACATTTGAACACTTGTTGATCTCCCTACTAAATGTGTTTGGATACAATAATGCCAATGGTATTGTTGTAAAGAATGATTCCAAGTCTAAAAACAACACCCGGCCAAAAGAATGATTCGACATCTCTAATCTCTTTCCAAAAACTGGACACATTCGTGGAGTTTCGCGGCCTTGCTCTTAAAGTGTGTCCCCTCGGACCATATTTTTCCAATAAGATTTTTGTATCCTACTGTTGGGATTGCTAATGATTTTCCACCACCATTTGCTTAACAGCGATATGTTAAAATTGTTGATATTTATGATGCCCAAACCTCCTTCTTCCTTTGATCTACAAACCTGTCCCTAAGATTGCAGATGGAATTTTCTTATATTTGTATCTACCCCTTCCCAAAGGAAACGTGTTATGATCTTGTCGAAAGCTTTTGAAACCCAACTCGACATTCGAAATAAGGTCATAAGATATATTGGGGAACTTGTCAATACTGTATTAATCAGGATGACCCTACCTCCGATCGACATATATTTACCTTTCCATCCCTCGAGTTTTTTTCTATTTTATCCAGCAATGGTGCTCAATCTTGCTTAAGTAACATCCCTTGTCTAAGTTGTACACCCAAGTGTCCAATTGGCAATTTTTTATTTTTACATTCAAATATTGCTCTAATCATCTATCCTATAATTTCTGGCCTCCCCAGATGTACTATCGAGCTTTTATGATAATTAACAGGCAGACCTGACCAAGTCTCAAAATAATATAGGGTGAACTTTAGTATTGCAGCCTCCTTAATATTATTAGTACCAAAAAGGATGATATTATCCGCATACTGCAGTATGCTAATTTTGTGTGAATAAGATGCTGGTAGTCCCCGTAACACACCATTCTCTTTGCTCGAGTAACCATGGTAGACAACGAGTCTGCTACTAATGTAAAGAGTAGGGAGGATAGTGGGTCACCTTGTCTAAGGCATTTTTTGCAGATAATTTCCTTATCCATAGACCCGTTTATAAGGAGTTTCACCTTTGCTAATTTACACCAAGTATGTAACCATTGTATCCAGCGTTGCCCAAAACCCCTTGTGCATAGTATTTCCAACAAACAGTCCCATCCTACCATATCGTATGCCTTCTCGAAATCAAGCTTAAGCAGAAAGCCATCCACTCTACCCTTTTTGCATTGATGGAGGACATTCTGCGTGATGGCAATGCCGTCCGTAATACTTCTGCCAGCAATGAAACTTGTTTGTGACTCATCAACCAATAACGACATTATCGGAGACAGCCTATTTGCCAAGACCTTTGATATTATCTTGAGTACACTGTTCAGAATTACTATGGGTCTATATTCTGCTGCCGTAGTTGGTGAGCAGTTTTAGGAATAAGCACTATTTGTGAGTAGTTAATTCTTTCGAATTTCCCCTTATTTAGGTGAACCTCATTAAACAGTGCGAGCATGTCTCTCTTTATGACCTCTCAAAATATTTTAAAGAAAAAAATTGGGAAGCCATCTGGTCTAGGCGCTTTGTTCTGACCCAATTCCCTAATTGCCTTCCTAATCCCCCCTTCCGAAAAAGATTCCTCCAAAGTCGACAGGTCACGTGTGGTGTCCCAAAAAACTTTCCGATAGTTCTAACTGTCGTTGGTGTTCCTGTCCAAAAAGATTTTTATAATACCTGTGAAAGTATTCGTGAATACATTTTTCCCCTCGCACCTCACCATCTTCCATATCTACGGCAAGAATAGTATTTGTTCTTCTCCTCCAACTCGCCATTCTATGAAAGTAGGTCGTATTGGCAACCCCCTCTCTAATCCATCTCTCCTAATAAATTGGTTTAAGAATATACATTCCAACACATATTATGCTATCCTAACATTCCTATACTATTAATATTATGAAACTAACATACAACTTTCAAAGGGCACACATGTGATAGACTCACAAAACAATAACAACAACAACTAATCCTTTTATCCCAAGTACTTGGGGTAAGCTACATGAACCAAAAAAGAATCACGCTGAATCGATCACGTTGATAGTCATTCTCCATTCATTTCTATCAAGTAATATTTCCTCATTTAGACCTCTAAAATCCATATCTTTTCGTATCACCTCCATCCATATTTTTTTTCGGTTTTCTCTTCGTTCTTTTAACTTGTCATACATTGATAAACTTCCCTCGTCAAACTGGTGCATTTTTACGTCTATGTTGCACATGACAAAACCATCGTAAGCAATTTTTTCGCATCTTCTCATTGATGGGAGTTACACTTATCTTATCACGAATATCTTAATTTCTCACTTTATCTCTCCTAGTGTTGCTGCATGTCCAGCTGAGCATGCGCATCTTTGTTACACTTATCTTCTGTGAATAACATTTCTTTAAAGCCCAATATTCCATGCCATATAATAAAGTTAGCCTAATAGCAGTCCTATAAAATTTTCTCTTCAGTCTTGACGTAATGTTACGGTCGCATAAAACTCTCGTTGCACTTCTCCATTTTAACCAGCTAGCTTGTATCCTATACTTAACATCATTATCAATCTCTTCATCATTCTGAATAATAGAATCCAAATAGCTAAACTGAATGCCCATTTGATAGACTCACCACATAAGCATTATTGCAAGAAGAACATAATAGTTTAAGCACATAAAATGATACTAACAATATAATACCTATGTGATGATCAAAACTATCTTTTCAGTAAAAGCCTAGTGAATCAAGATGTAGACAATGCACACAACTTAAACAAACAGAGCACACATACACGAACATTCAGCATATCACAATAGGTGAACAAAAGTTAACTAACAATTTAGTGTACAAATTGAAACTACAACTCTTTCGGCTGCACTCGAATCATGACCAGTTTAGATCATTGTCACTTGATCCTCGTCTTCTGAATCATCCTCCTTGATACTTTAGTCTGAGCCAAACTTTCCTTCAACAACATTTGATATTTCTGCATGTGTCCTTGGTATAACTGAAGAGGCCGAGAAGGCCTAAATCCAACTTGTTCACATTTCAATATCACCTCCCTTCCAACTCTTCAGATGATCCTATAGCTGCACCACTAGAGTAGGAGTAATCTATCTCTTCATTTGAGTTGAGCCTATCAGCATTCCACTCAGCATGCCACTCGTTAACTGAGACGCCATCATCACTGCAGGTGGATCATGAACAATAAGATTAGATTGTTCTTGTGCTATATTTATCTTCCTCCATTCTTCAGTTGTATTTGCACATAAACAAGCTTATTAAGCTTTGACTTATACATACATATGTATCACAAATACATATTTGTATGTAAGTTGGGATAAAAGGCTTAGTTGTTGTTGTTGGCTTGACGATTTACTCGTATGTAAGTCTCTGACATGGATGGAAATGTCCTACATATCGTTAGAGGAAAGGATTCACGTAGATGACAAGATTATAGCACCATTGGTTACTTCTATGTAGCATTTTCGATGTGTTCTAATATCATTTCTGTTAAACTATATTACAAGTCTTGTTATCGGGTATCCATGTTAATGGTGATCGATCAACATTCTAGTTTTTTTTTTTTTTTTTTTTTTTTTTTCCTGACTTCGATTATGCCTGCAAAGAATTGGAAACTGCACAAATGTAATTACTGAAAATTTCTTAATAGATTGACACAGGATATTTAGAAAGTGGATCAGTTGTTAGAAAATATAGTTGTTATAAATTCAACATTGTGATCCTACAGGCAATATAACAAAAGATCAGTATAGGTTGAAACAAAAAAACATTCAAGAATCAGCAAAAACAAAAAATATGTCATGGAAATGGACACCTTGTGAATAAATGTGTGTTTTAGTTGGTTTTAACTAACTCAAAGGGAATACAATTAAGAGAAAAAGACTGTTCACAGTTTTCAGTTGCTTTATTGATTTACTTTCTTGTATAAAAAAAATATTGATTTATTGTATTTAAGGTATTCTAATACAGCTACATTACTTTTAGCTTTTATTTCATTTGGTAGATCATACAGGTTTGATAAAAGTGCCTGCAGACAAATTTTGGATGCATAGCAAAGTTGTTTAACTAGAGAATCACCTTTTTCTAAATTAAACATCCTGGCATCAAGAACAAGGCATGCTTTTTTGTGATAATTTAGTTTTTCGATAATAGGAAGTCCTCAAGGAAGCGCACAATAGAGACTGACTCCACCTATGGCGACGGTACTCCCTCTTAGGGAAGAGTAGAGTCGGGAGATTCCATTCTACTAAGAAAGAGAGAACTCTACTCACAGCATTGTGCTTTGTCTCTATTTTTTGTACTAGAACCTATCTGATGTATTAAGTACTATTTTTGAACTATATACTTTATTTCTATATTCTGTTATAACTTCATTAATGGAACACAGGGGCATGGCTCATTGTTCTTCTTCTTCTTCTTCTTCAAAAAAAAAAAAAAAAAAAAAAAAAAAAAAATTAGTTTTCGGTAGTTTTCTAAGTGCTTATTGAATTTCCACTTATGTTTCACCTTATTCTTATGATAATTTAGTTTTCGGTAGTTTTGTAAGCGCTTATTGGCACACAATAGTTAAAATGGAGTAGTGTCAGCTCAAAAGGTTATCACTCACCTGATCCTCTGCCCGTCGATTACCACTTTCATAACGTGAGCAGTCTTGTCCTGATGGCTTCCTCTATCTGCTAACAGGCGCTCAGTCAACGGCGAGCATCCTCTGATGTATAATTCCCGAAGCATACGAGGCAGTCCATTCTCAGGAAAGCTCGTGATTCCTGGGCAGTCACGGATGAAGAGAGTTTGCAAGGAGGAGACTTCATTCAGAGCAGCAGGCAGAAACAGAAGGTCGGAACAATCTACGATAGCTAAGGATTTGAGTGAAGGAGGAAAACCATTATCGGGAAAACAGCTGAATCCACAACAGTTGCTGATTTTGAGGTTTGTAAGGCTTGTGAGCCTCCCGAGCTCTGCGAGCAGCGGGTTGATCAGATTGGAACATGAGCTGATCTGGAGGTCCTTCAGTGAGCCTGGCAATAGGCAGCAACCCGAGTTCACCACTGCAAGTCTGGGGCAGTCGTAGATGTGGAGGCTCCTGAGCTTGGCCAGAGGCTGGAAGCATTCCACTGGCAGCGTCAAGAGCTGCTCGCAGTTTGTGATTGTCAACTCCTCAAGGGCCACCAGTTGCTGCTCCAGCAGCCCTCCCTGCAGGGTTTGCAGACTCGGACACTCATGAATCTGCAATGACGAAAGGGATAATTGGTCCGCCGCATCTGGGTGCCTCAGCTTTGGAAGGACACTGAGCCCGACATCAAATATCCTGAGTCTTGTTAGTGTTGGCGGAAGTTCAGGTAACTCAATTAGCTTTGGGCATTCGGTTATTTCAAGATTAGACAATCTAGGGAACGATTGGTCTTCTTGTGCCCACAGCCATAGTTCGAGATCTAGCATGTCTTGAAACACCAGCTCCTCTAACGACAGGAAGCCTTTGAGCTCACCATCACCATGGAACTCGTGGCCAATTCGTGTTGCCCCAAAACCTTCCACATCAAGGTATTTGAGGAACGGCAACTGTCCTAAAGGTGGTAGAATCAGACATCGTCTGCAGTTCGATAGGTGGATGGTTTCTAGATAGCAGAAGGACGGACTCCACAGCCAACTAGGAAACTTTGCGCCACCGTAGCCCGTTACGGCCAGCTCCTTCAGATTGGTGTTGGGCTTGAGGCCCTCAAGGACCTCTTCATGTTGGACTGCGGCCTGATCATCTGTCCATACAAGGTGTAGCGCTGAAATGTACTCCTTGGTGCTCATGTTAGCCTTGCTGGATTCTTCTTTGCATCTCACATTCTCAAGATTTCGAATGCAGAGCTTCCCTCGCAGCTCCGCCATGCCCTTCAGCTCACCAATAGTGAACTTGTCATCATCGCAAACATTGAACTCCTCTAACTCTTGGAGGTGGATTAAACTCCCGATATGCGCTATTGTAGATGCCAATCTGGTGCTGGCTCCCAAGTGTCTGAGGTTGACCAGATTGGTTACCCCTTTCGGTAACTCGTCTAGCAAATCGCAATGCCTCAACTTCAGAGTCTGCAAATTGTATAGCCTGCATATTGACGGCGGTAAGGTCTTGATTCCAGTACCTGATAGGTTTAGATATCGAAGCTGAATCAGATTTCCTATCGAACGAGGCAACTCGGTGATGTCTCTCCGGTGCAGATCCAGCACTCGAAGGTATGCAAGTCTCTGGAACAGGTTGTCAGGAATTCTAGGCGTCTGCGACTTGTATCCCCGCAACAGCAGCAAGGTTTGTAGCTTCCGAAACTTGACCAATGCATCAAACGAAGTGGTGCCCGAGTTGCTGCAGAACGACGACAGATGCCTTGTGACTAGACAATTGTTCCCCATGTTGCCCTGGCCCTCTTCAATGTTATCTTCTAGTCTCGTGAACTCGCCGACGGAGATGGACTGCGCCAAGTCATGGATCGCGTCATGCATCACATAATTGCCTTTGTACGGCTGAAAGAAAGATCTGCTCAGCAAATCATCGAAGTAGCTGCTCCCGATATCTTCCAGCCTTCTCCGTCCCTGCGGCTGAATGTAGCCCAGCGCCATCCAAATCTGGACCAGAGTTTCTTTCTGAAACACGTAGTCCTTGTGGAACACCGAGCAGAATGCGAAGCACTGCTTCAGATGCGGTGTGAGGTGCTTGTAACTCAGCCTCAGAGCTGGAAGGATGTCGTTCTTGTCCGACGGTACCTCCCATATCTTACTCCTCAGAATAGCTTTCCAGTCTTCTTCGTCGGTTTTGGCGTAGAGGAGGCTCCCAAGCGCTCTCGCTGCAAGCGGCAGTCCTTTCAACTTCTTCACCATCTCCTTCCCAATCTCCTCGAGCTTCGGATACCCACTAGAGCTTCCATTCACGAAAGCACAGTTCCTGAACAAATTCCAACAGTCTTCGTCAGACAAGCGTTTGAGATGGTAGGGAGGCAATGCGCCCATTGCATAGCCTACATTTGCATTCTGAGTCGTCACAATGATTTTGCTTCCCCGTTCCGAACTGTTCAGTGAGATACAGAATCTCCCCCACCTCTGCGGGTTCTCATTCCACACATCGTCGAGGACAAGCAAGAACCTCTTCCCCTTCAAGCTGTTGCAGAGTTCCTCCTGAAGCAGATTCATGTTGGTGGCCGTCGAAAGTTGCCAACTGGTGGCAGAAAGTTTCTGGCTGGCAGCGGACTGCAGCGTTTCTCTCGTCAGCTTCAACTCATCGAAGTTCTCAGAGACGCATACCCACATTCTTAGCTGAAAGTATTCCTTCACTCTATTGTCATTGTACACTTTCTGGGCGAGCGTCGTCTTCCCAAGTCCTCCCATTCCTACTATCGGGAGGACTGAAAACTTTATAGCATTGGAATTATTGTTAGTCGACAATAAGATCTCTATGATTGCCTCACTGTCCTTCTCTCTGCCAAACACACTCAAATCATCTACTAGCGAGCTTGTTTGCAGGTGATCTCTGACCTCGAGCCTGTTTATGCTTCCTAAAACTTGCAGACCGAGAATTTCTCTCTCCCTAGCAATCATATCTAGCTTTCTTCGTATTGCTTTAATCTTATTTGCCGTCTTGTAATCAGACAGACCTCTGTAAAGGAACAAACAAGAGAAGTAGCCACTTATCTTTGTGATCTTTGTATCCTGTCTGTGCATCTGATCACGAGTCTTGAGTTTCATCCGTATCTGCCGCGCTTCGTACTCGTCCAGCAGCTCGCACATCTCGTAAGCAATATCTTTGAGCTTCAGCAGCCAGATTCTCACCGGCTTATCCTTCAACTGCTTCTCTTCTGCATCTTCGAGCAAGCCTTGGATCATGGATATTGTGGTTGAGAGGCCTTCTAGATCTTCGTTGACCCCCGAAATTGATCTCAGCGTGCTGGCACCAGTTGTGTACAGCTTGTCAAAGAGGGACTGCATGAAGGCAGATAGAACTGCCTCTCCTGCCATTGTTTCTGTTTAAGCTTGTTATAGAGAATTGATTAAAAATCACTAAGAGGAGTTGGAGAGGAGTTGGGATGGAGACGAAGAAGCTGCAGCTATTGAAAGGGCCGGTAAAAAAAATTCCGCATACTCTGTTGAATATTTTTAGAGGATTTGTCGTGATATTTCTTTTAGCAAGCCCCGGTGTCTCAAAATTATAATTTGCATATACACACTCATGAGAAAGTTTTGGTATTTTTTCTAAAGGATAAATGGTGGGTTAACCATCCCCGCATTTCATTAATAAGTTATAAGGAAACTACTAACTCATGATATACATTGATATATATTTCTGGACAGGCCTCCTGTCGGACAGGAAAAAATTGTGTCTTTCTGAAGAACATGATACAGAGAAGGAAGATCAGGGACTGGAGAATGAAGACTTGCACACAGGAGCAGGATAGAGTTGATCGTGATAAGATGATCAGCTGACGATATCGAAGGCAGTGGATTTTATTTTGTTTTGTTTTGTTGGTCGTATTTTGTATTTTGACTTTGTTATTTTTATGTCTAGGTGGGTTATGAAATCCATTCTAGCTTATGTTAATGTAATCTGTTCTGTTATGGCTTATTAATAGAACACGGAGGGCTTCTTGCTCACCGATTTAACCTCAAAAAAAAAAAAAAAAAACTACTAACTCATAATACCTCACTCATCAGGGAGTGTGGTTACTACAAATATTATTTTAAGTACTATTACATAACCGAGTCGATGCAACTACTACAACTAAAATTATCCTATGCCATCTTCTCCTTCCATCTTGCAACGTCTTCTTCCCTCCTCCTATGCCATGCTCCCCTATGTGTTGATGTTGTCTTGTTCATCCACCGTATGATCAGCACCTGCCCATAACATAGAGTTGAAATGAAGGCATATAGATAATGATAGTGGTGATTTCTTACAATCTTTAAATATTCTGTTATTTCTTTCTAGTCAAATGTGTCATATGTATGAAGCAACTTTAATTGTGATATCCCCTTCGTCCTTGGATTTTTTTTTTGAAACTCCCGCACTTGCTGTAAATTCTCGTATCTTAGTGCCTCCCCCTCCTCTTGGATTTGCTTTTAAATCCCAAATACACTTTGCATTCGAGCATTGCACAAACAAATGCTGTGCACTTCCCTCTCCCAAAAGTTTTGGTATTTGGATTGCTGAATCCTGATATCGGTTAAATCCAACCTTTTTTGGTAAGCGATGGTGGCGATAGATAAATATGGATATTGCTGGCTTTAATTGGACAGAATAGATACTGAGATAGAATTACTAATGTATATAAAAAAAAAATAAGATTAGAAAGATATGTTGTTTATTTGAACCAGAAAGATGTTATTAGAGAAAAATCGTAAATACTGTAATAAGATTAAATCATCACTAAAGCGCACTGGTGCATAGCACCACCCATGGTGCTCAGAATTTCTCCTCTTCTTACATAAGTAATGACTTAGAACAAACAATCTTATATAAATCCACATTCTAATAATACTTTAACCTATGTGGGACTATTTTTTTCCTTTTCTTCCCTTTGCTATGCATTCCACTTTGAAGTCATTTTCCATTCACCTAATTTATTTATTTTCGAACTAGTGAATTTGTTCAAAGATTTAATATTCAAACATATATGAATTCAACAGATATTGATGCAATCCTGATACAGTAACTTCGAGGAGCAAATTTATCTTTGTTTCTAAATTATGAGATTTCTTGATGTATGCAAATTACATTGTCACGTAGAAAGGCATATATGCAAAAATCAAAAGATACATCGACTGATATGCACCGTTTATGCTAAAATAAAAAAAAAAAAAATGATCGATGACTGACTTTGGAGAGGTGGTGGTTGCCTCTCCTTATCATCCAAATGAGTGGTTGTAGGCTTTCATCATGCAACATGGTCAATTTGATTTGAGAATTCTTATTATATGTACATTTTCTAACTACAATCACTTTGGTATGCTTCTTGATAGGGGGCCACAGCAGAAGGAGCCATGAAAGTTCGCCAGTTTCTTATTTTGAATCCGTCCATGGATCACAGCAACGTGCTCAGAATCCATAGGTTGTTGAACTTGGCCGAGTTTAGCTTTATTGTCTTTGCCGTGTGAACTGTTAGTATATTTTTGTTTAGACGGCCTGAGTTTACTCACCTGCTTACTTTGCAGGAGGGAAATTGCTGGAGGATTCAGAAATTTAAAACTCAAAAGTGGAGTGAATTTGGAATAACTTATTTCTTAATTTCTTAACTTGATCTAATTTATTTTTATTTTTATTTTTTTAAACCAAACAATTACTTCATTTTACATTTCGCTTCTTTTCACTTACGTTTTCCTTTTCTTTTTTTTTTGTCTCTCTCTCTCTCTTTCTTACTTTTTCTATCAAACCAAACATAGCCTTAAAGATGATGAAAAAAAAAAGGAAGAAGGAAAAGATAAAATGAGAAAAGGTTTGTTTTGTTACAATAAATCCTAATTCGACTCTTCATTAAATTCCCAATCCAATTCACCACTCATCGGTAAACTCACCAGTAATTATTTTTTTTTATACTTGAGGCTCAAGATGGTATATTCATATATTTTCATGAAACTAAAATTATGTAGTTTTATACGCAGAATTAAAGAATTTTAAGCAAAAGAAGCATTGAAAAGGATGAAATCAAGAAAAGCTGTTGGTCCAGATGAGATTTCTATTGAGATATGGAGATACTTTGGAGAAATGGATGTTAGGTGATTGACAGACATATTTAACAAAATTTGGCAAACTAAAAAGATGTCAAATGAGTGGAAGAAGATTACCCTAATACCTCTATATAATAAAAAGATTGATATTTGAAGTTGTTTTAACTATCGTGGAATAAAACTCATGTGCCACACTATGAAGCTTTTGGAAAGGATAATTAAACAAAGATTGAGACACTGTTGTAGGCACTAAAAAATAAAACAATCTAGTAAAAGAATAGCGCAAGCGCGCGCCACCCAGGCGTGCATAATCTAAAAGTGCAATAGAGGCGCGCACTATGGAGCATGTCTCTTGGCGTCGCGAAGCGCATATCGAAGAGCACACACTCTCCAGACGAGCGCATTTCATGGCTAGAAGTGTGAGCATCCTTATCAAGAGCACGCACAACCTAGAAGCGTGACTAGGGGCACGCGCCGAGGAGCACGCCTCTAGGTGCACGCAACCCAAAAGCGTGACTAGGGACACACGCCTAGGAGCATGCCTCTAGGCGCTGCGGAGTGTATATCAAGGAGCGTGCGCCTTCCAGACGAGTGCACCCCATGCCTAGGAGTGCGCATCCTCAACAAGAACGTGCCTCACAGGTGCGAGCAACCTAGAAACAGAACTAGAGGCATGAGCAGAAGAGCACGCCCTTGAGCACCGTGGAGTACGCACCGAAGAGTGTTCGCCCTCCAGATGAGCGCATCCCATGCCTAGGAGCGCATGCGTCCCTAGCAAGCACATGTCCCCCAGGCGTGCACACGCGACTGGTTGACACAAAGCATGCGCCGAGGAGCATGCGACTGGTTGACACGAAGAGCGCACCTCCTACACGAGCACATCCCATGCCAAGGAGTGCATGCGCATCTCCAGCATGAGCGCACCTCTCAGCTGCACACATCCTTGGTACGCGCATAGGAGTGTGTGCCTTCTAGGAGATGTATATAGATGATAAAGATGGCCCAACCCAAAAAGAAATGGCAGAGAGGCTAAATTATTTATGCGTGTACATCTAAAAAAGCATGCCATGGATCAATGCATCCATCACTAAACGTGCGCTTAAACGACGAGTAGAACAGACTCGCACCCCTTACTGAGTGCCCCACACATACCGACGATAGCAGAAGCTGACACTGTGGAAAGAGAGCACATCTTGGAGTGCATGCGCCTTGGAGCGCATAGAGCGCGTTGTAGAGCCAGTATGCACATCCAGATCCAGGCATGCACACAAAACCAGAGCGCACCCAGGCTTAGGCGCATGCCAAATTCCCGATGCATGTGCCAAGTTCCCAGTTCACAGGGGTGCATGCCCAATTCTCGGGTACGCATGCCCGGGAACACAGGGGCACACGTGCCCAGTCCCAGGGGGGTGTGCGCCTAGTCCCTGGGGGCGCGCCTAGCACCCAAGCGGTGCGCACCTAGTCCCAGGCATGCGCACTAGTTCTAGCGCATGCCCAGTTCCCATGCACGTACAGTCCCAAGGCACGCGAGCCAAGTTCGCGCATGCCCAATTCCCAAGCGGATGTTCTATTCCTAGGCTCCCGCACTGTGTGCACCGTGTGCTTCGTGTCGTGTGCGGGATTGGTTATAATAATCTGAGAGATTGTTCCCACATTTAATCTCCGATTACGGAGAAATTTGAGAAACAGATACACCACAAAAGGCTATTTAAAAGCTCTCTCTCTCTCTCTAAACATAAGAAACGGAAGAGAAATAAGTGAAAATCTGCAGATACTAAAAGGAAAAGTCATAGACGCAAGAAGACAGGAAAATCTAGAGGGCAGAGTTCTCGTTTCCTCTCTTCCGGCCTGAGAGATCTAGAGATCCAAAAAAGAAGAGATCCAGAGATTTAGTGATAAAGAACCAAAGAAGTGAAAGTTACTGCACTTCAAAAGTTCCTCCTCTCCTCTAGTCAGAGCTTGTGCTAGAGAAATTAGTCGACGTGATGTTCGGATCATCAACAAAAGACAACAACGAACTTCCACTGCTACCAAAGATCCCATAAAAATTAAAAAGTAAAAAAGAGTTATCTCTTTTCCCTATCCCTCTAATCCAAATTGAAAATTGTAATTCCCTTTTATTTGCTATAATTCTGGATAAATGGCAGTAAAGGAGAACTTCTCGAATTCAGGCGTACAGGAGTTGGCAACCATAGTGAGAACTTCCTTCACTTAAGAGAAAACGGTGGCATAATCTGATGTTATTATCGTTCTTCTGACTCCAAACCGGCAAGGCATCATCACCGAGTGACAACAAAAAAATATGAGGCATTATCGCCTTTTGACAAAGACAAGACATTATCGCATGTCGGCAAATATGAGGCGTTGTCACCGGGAATACTTCTGTTCTCCATAAAATTCTTGCTTCTTTCCATTGAATAACTTGATTACAGTGAAAGATGAACAATAGAAAAACAAACGAGAGGATTTATAATTTATCGCTCTCTTTTACAATAAAACGTGGGTTCTAGTGTGGTGATGGGTGCTATCTAGTAGTACCTTTTGACGATCTGATGTGGAAATCTTTTTCTTGATGAAGATGATGGCTGGCTCTAGATCTCTCTCTAATGATCTCTGTGAATTCAAGACTCTCGCGCATAACTTGAATCCCAAAACGATCCAAAAGATTAAAGATCTATTAAAAATTGATCTCTAAGATTAAAGATGGATCAAAGATTTATTAAAGATTTATTAAAGATCTGATGATGGATCCCTAAAGTCTCCTCAAAGAGGGTATTTATAGATTTGAGTTGGTTATGAGAGTTTCCATGGTAATATGAATGAAGGTTTTCATAGAAATAGGAATAGAAGGTTTTTGTATTCATCAAGGATTCTAAACAAATATCTTAGTCTTGATTTAAATCTCTTGAATTTGAATTCTGATTGGACTCAGTTCAGGTATTGGATAAGTCCAAATCTCAATCAATTTAGAATTCTGATTGAACTCAATTCGGGTATTGGATAAGCCCAAATCTCAATCTCAATTAATTTAGAATTCTGATTGGACTCAATTCGGGTATTAGATAAGCCCAAATCTCAATCAAAATCAATTTAAGATTCTGAGAATCTGCTCACGCGAAGTTAAGCAATCTGGACGCGGAGCTAAGGCTTTAGCTTCGCGTTTTACCTCTTCACGCGGAGTAAAACTTCTGGTCAGATGCAGAGCTACGGAGTTAGCTCCGCATTCTGCGAGATATTTGCCATCTCCTTTATTTGGAATTTTTACCACCAACAGGACCCCCTCCAAAGTTTTCAAAATGGCTTATGACTTAGCAAATTTTAAAATACTTTGGATCTTTAATTTGATGATCATATTAAGATCAAGAAATTCGACAGAGGTATCTAATCGCACATGCTTGGAATTTTGATGAAAGAAGTTCAAAACTCTCACGCGTAACTTGAATTGCAGATGTCAAGAGGCTGTTTATTTCAGTCTGATAAGGGTTCAAACCTTACTGTTAGAGGTAAAAGTTTAACATGACAGAGTTTATCATATCGAAATAACAAGGGTAGTAATAATCCAAATTTTGCTGTTAAAGATAAGAGGTTAATATGACAGGTCTATGAGATTTTTAGCAAACTCCCAGTTATAAACGGATTTGGTGTGCCTTTACCAATCGCCATTTGCATTGGGCTAACCATACTATTCTCCTCAGCATGGTGAGTTGTTGAGAAATTGATTTTCACTCCCCTTTACCTTTAACAACAATGGGTTGTTGATTTCATACTTTGACACCATTATGATAGGATTTGCGAGAAACTTGATCTCCTCTTCTCGCGGTTTTAACAACATTGGACAAAACAGAATTATTTATAGCACTCAATTAGTCATTCCAATGGCTAGTAAGAGTAGTAGAAGCAACATGATATTTATCACTGTTAATGTCTTTGGCACCCTCAGCCCAATCCGGCTACTAGCCAATGAGGATGACTTTGTCACAGCTGTGGTTCGGAGCGTACCCAAGGGGCCAACTTGTAAGTACGGGCTGTCCGTGGTTGGTGTCGATATTGGCTTCCCTACTGATACAGGAGTCGCTCTTGTAGGGAACCCATTGGTTCCTACCACCAAAGTTATCATATTTGTAGAAACTTTCTGTTTTTCTTTAAGCTGGAGGACACTGGCTTCTATCAATGCCCGGATTCGGCTCTTAAGAGGATAGCAATTCTTAGTCGGATGCCCGATATTTTGATGGTATAGACAATAGTTAGGATCATTGGTTTTCCCAGCATCTTCCGGTTTTCGATTCAACGGAAGTTTCAGCATGCCCTTTCTTAGGAGGAGATGGAATAGAGTACATGTCTGCTCAGTTTTGAATGTATAAGTTCTATCTTGTCGGGGTCTATTTTGAACTGCATCTCTCAGATTTTGAGGTCTTGGTTTTGCCGGACTTGTCGGCCTTGGAGTAGCATATGATGTTATCACAGTCTTCCCTTTATTCTTGAAATTATGTGAATATGACCTGTTATTCGTAGAGTTCTCATACCACGAGATTCCTCAATTTGCCGATTATATCTTCCGCTTGCTCTCCTTATTTCAGCGGATCTTTCCAGATTTTGGACTCTACAACTTCCATTCTTATCAGCACGTCGGTCCTGAAATTATACTTGCAGGTTTCCACCAGGGTTTCCTGGATCATACCATGTCGACAATGTACGGATTTTTCCCAGAAGCGTTCAATGAAGCTTTTGACCGCTTCTTCTTCTCCTTGTTTCGTCGCAAGGAGGGAATAAACCGATATTTCGATATCATCCTCAAAGAAACGTGTCAAGAATTGTTTTTCAATATCAAACCAAGTATTAATGGTTCCCCGGGGCAACTGCATGAGCCATGTAAAAGCGGGCCCTCGCAGTGTACTCATAAAAACTTTGGTCATTATGGGATCATTTTCTATTAGATGACCCGCATGTGATAAGAAGTAATATATGTGCTGGCTTGGGAATCCATTCTTGTCATATGACTCCAATTTGAGGGGTTTGTATTTTTCTGGATAAGCAGCGAAATCCCACTCAAGCGGATACGACCTTAAAACCCCTGATTCCTTTAGGTCCTTTTTGTGCATTAATTCATCAAGTTGCTTTTGCAACTTTTCCATTTTCTCTTCATTAGGATCATGAAAGAAATATTTGTCATCTTCCTCATGCACCGAGTAAGCTTTTTCTTCTTTATTCTCTTCATTTGCCTTAAACGGTGGCGGTTTCGAGGAGGATGTTTTAGCCTTATCTTAGACTATTTTCTGAGTATTTTTGACCACTTTTAGAAGCAATAGTTTGAGGTCATCAATAGCCTTTTGCTGGTTTTGAATCATCTGCTTTTGGACTTCAAACCTCTGGTCGACATCATCGGACCTATCCACCACATGTGACGCTGATTTTCATGGCCAGGAAGATGCACAAGATTGTGGGGAAGTTATAACTGAATTGTCGCTATCATCATTATAAGAACCTTTTGCAAGTTTCTTGTAATTTCGAGGAGCGACAACACCTGATTTGAGCTGGGTGAAATGATGAGATTTTTCATCATCTGCATCTGACCCATACTCTTTCTCTATAATCTTTTTTGCCTTTAGCGACCATATTTGAGGTCACCGCCTTCAATTTTTTTTCCTTAACTCTGTACTTCAAATTATTCTTTCTCCTTTTTGAAGTATTCTGTTCAGACTCAGTTATTATGTTAAATACAAACACTTTCTTCTTGGTACAATAACAATTATCCAATACAGCAGACACAGCTATTATGAGCTGCTCACAATGGCATGTTGAGTGTGGTTGAGCTTGAGTCATGCTCCTTTTACCTGTCAAGTAATCTCTGAGATCGAAAACTTTAGATGAAGAATCTTTGGCGTGGGGCCCACTTGGTTGTCGGGAAAGTCTAGGAACTTGCTGAAGCTTCTTAGAAGTCGTGGTGTTGAATTGGTGCTCAACACCCCGATTATCAGCCTTAACTTTGTATTTTGGCTGGTTCACACAGAGTTGGCAGTTAGCTTCATGTTTTGAACTATTTACGCGAGGCTGGACAGTAGCTTCACGTTTTAGATCATTTACGTGAGGTTGGGCAATAGCTTTGCATTTTACGCTAGCCTCGCGTTTTACACTGGCTTGGCGTTTCTGCAGAAGTTTAACTTCTGGTATCTTAGCCTCGCGTGGAGAGGAATTTTCGCATGCTGGCTTATTCTTGTGATTTACGCAAGTTTTATCTTCGCATTTAACGCGATTTTTGTGATTAATGCAAGTTTTATCTTCGCGTTTAACTCGATTTTTGCGATTAACGGAAGTTTCACTAGCTTCGCAATTTACGCTAAGCTCACTATTATGCTCAAGTTTGATAGTCTCGCATGGTGGATCTCTATCACATGCTGGCTTATCCTTGCGATTAACACAAGTTTGAGAATTATCCTCGCATTTTTTGTGAGTTTTGATTTTTTCGGTCTCATATCCAGAATCTGTAGCCTTGCGTGGAGAAACTCCATCACACACTGACTTATAGTTAGCTTCGCATTTAACGCGATTTTTACTGGACTTGCGATTAACGCAAGGCAGTTCGCAAAGGTAAAGAATTACCCTCGCGTTCTGCTTCCGCTTCAGCCTCGTGTTTTATGCAGGCTTTGTGCGCTCTTCGTCTTGCTCAACGATTTTGATTGTGGATTTGCGTTCTGGTAAAACTAGTTTATTGGCCTTCCTCGGCAGCAAGAACAACATCTCCCTTTAGGATTTCCTGTCCAAACAACGGCTCTATGCCACGGACTCAAAGGATTCTCGATTAACGATGGATTCCTTTTTACCCGATTTACGGGTATTAGCAATCACGCGACGATAACGTTGCATTTCAGTCAGATCACCCGATCCAGATGAGAGATATTTTTTATACCTTAGCTGATCGATCATAACGACGAGCATATCCACGATCGATCCAATTTTCTTCACATTAGTTTGCCCTACGATCTCTTATTTAGTAAAAGAGACGTCTCCCACTGTGGTCGCTAGTTTGTTCTCCACAAAAATCTTGCTTTCTTCCATTGAATATAGTAATTACAATGAAAGCTGAACAATAGAAAAATAAATGATAGGATTTATAATTTATCGCTCTCTTTTACAATAAAAAGTGGGTTCTAGTGTGGCGATGTGTGCTATCTAGTAGTACCTTTTGATGATATGATATGAAAATCTTCTTCTTGATGAAGATGATGGCCAGCAATAGATCTCTCTCTGCTGACCTCTGTGAATTTAAGACTCTTGCGCGTAACTTGAATCCCAAAACAATCCAAAAGATTAAAGATTTATTAAAGATCAATCTCTAAGATTAAAGATGGATCAAAGATCTATTAAAGATTTATTAAAGATCTGATGATGGATCCCTAAAGTCTTCTCAAAGGGTATTTATAAACTTTAGTTGGTTATGAGAGTTTCCATAGGAATAGGAATGAAGATTTCCATAGGAATAGGAATAGAAGGTTTCTGTATTCATCAAGGATTTTAATCAAATATCTTAGTCTTGATTTAAATCTCTTGAATTTGAATTCTGATTGGACTCAATTTGGGTATTGGATAAGCCAAAATCTCAATCTCAATCAATTTAGAATTCTGATTGGACTCAAGTCGGGTATTAGATAAACCCAAATCTCAATCTCAATCAATTTTGAATTCTGATTGGACTTAATTCGAGTATCAGATAAGCCTAAATCTCAATCACAATTAATTTAAGATTCTGAGAATCTGCTCACGCGGAGTTAAGTAATCTGGATGAGGAGCAAAGGCTTTAGCTTCGCGTTTTACCTCTTCACGCGGAGTTAACCTTCTAATCAGACGCGGAGCTATGGAGTTAGCTCCGCATTCTGCGAGATTTTTGCCATCTCCTTTATTTGGAAACTTTTACCACCAACAACTTCCTAGCCCTACGCAAGTACAACTTTGCGTGCACCGGATGCGAAAATTGCATGCAATCCTAATGGATGCGAGCGACAAGCGCGCACAGCTCTGACGGGCGCGCGACAGAAGTGCCAGCCTAACGGGCGTGCATAGCACAACTAGGCACGGGCGCATTGCCCAACTGTGGGCGTGTGAAAGAAGTGCCAGCTCTAATGGGCGCACACAGCAAAACTATTGGTGCACGCAATGCCTAACTGTTGGCGTGCACAGCGCCCGACTGGGCGCACAAGCAGTGCCCAACTAGGCAGTTCTGATGGGCATGCAATGGGGCCCACACAAACCCTGATGGCGTGCACGATAAGCGCCTTCAAGCTATATGCAACCAAGTTTTTATAAAGAAATTTATAAGAAAATTAATAGACAATCTGTTTAAAAGTTAATAGCCAACCCCCATGTAACTCATGCAACATGGTTCGAAGGGGGCAAATTTAATTATCATCATTGGATAAGTAATTTTTTCCCGGCAATCAAGAAGAATGGGAGAGATTATGGTCAAAACATTAAACTCATATATTATATATAACTTTAAATGTGTCCGAAGAAGAGAAGGATACTTCATCATGAGACAATTATCTTCGAGATAAGAAAATGTGTTCAGAATACATATCGATTGAAGATAAGCCCAATCAAACTCTCTCTAATGAAAATTCGTAGCTCACGGTGAACGATGATACTGTCACTATCTGTGTGACAGAGATTAAACCAAGCTCAAGTTGAATCCAACAACAGTCTTAAGATCTTCCAAGTAGAACATAACTTGTGAAGCCCGTATTAACTATGAGGCTTAAGCAATCAGATGCGAAGCTTAGCCATATGTAAATTAGATCATGCATAAGACTCAGCCTAATCTTGAACAAATTAGAAGAGAGGCTTAGCCCCATGTGAACCAAAACAGACATAGGGCCCAACCTTGCATAAATAATTCAGTACATGATTCTCATATACTGCAATCCAAAGAATCTTGCACGACCTACCCAAGGAGTAGGACCGGTGTTTCAGGAAAGCTCTTACTTTCGCACGGCCCCCCCAGTGAGTAGGGCATATGTCCGAATTTCAAAAGGGCTCTTACTCATTACAAGCCAACATGTAGATCAAAGTTATAGTCTTCGGTCAAACTTAACTTTAGTATGCAATCCTAATGAAGCTCAGCCAAATGGAAAGAGCGAAAGAGATAGCTGACCTACATGTAGAGTGATACTTTAACAACTTATTGTCCAATTTGAGAAAAGGGCTTTCTTTGTTAACCAAAAAAAAGCTCTTATGTCTAAGAAAAGCAAAGAAAATCCTCCAAAACAACGCCAGATTTGCTTCCGCCATATAAGGCTATTTTCATCATTCAAGCAACAACCAATATGGTGAACTGCAACAATATCTGAATGGTTCAAAAAAATGGACAATTCTCTTTCCAGTCTCTGAAGACGCTTCAACCTGATGCAGGCTTAACAAATCACCAAAGAATTAGTTCTTTCCTCTGCATTAAGGATTGATTCAATATTCAACTGTGGGTCGTGAATGAGATCTATGAAGTTTCCAAGGCTCCCACATTTTCTCATATGATTCATGATGTTTACAACATGACAATCAACTAAACCTATAGAGCTCTACCCCAAGACAAATATCTATCTTGGTAAGAGATTTTTCGTATGCTCAACCAAGCTAAAAACTAGTTAAGACTTTACGGCTTTCTAGTTGAAAATATTCTTATTCAACCGAGCAAAACGCTCATTTTGCCATCCATCTAGAAGATGAATTTGTACAATTCAAGTAACTCAAAGTTTCACAAGGAGCTCCTTAGACTCAATATCGAACTCAAAATGACACTCACATGTCTTAGTTCCTATGCGAGACTTATCATGATACTCGCATGTTATAGTTCCTATGCAAGGCTTGTCATAACACTCGCATGTCACAATTTCCGTGCGAAACTTGTCATGACACTCGCATGTTTTAGCTCCTGTGTGAGACTTGTCATAACACTCGCATGTCTCAAGTCACATTCGAGACTTGTCATGACACTTGCATATTTTAGTAGGGGTTGGGATATGTCATGACACCTGATGCTCTAGATATATATGTTTACATGATCGGTCAAAATGCAAAAAACCTCTGATTGGGACTCATATATCAGTCTGGGGATACTATCTAAGGAGTTGGCTGCGAAAATATCATATGCTAGACCGAGTCCAGACGAAAGTGATGAACTAACTTTTTCCCAAGATGAAGTATTAGTTAAACATCTTGATGCCCAATAGAGTATGCACTTTGAGCAGTACGAACATCCTACCGAGAACAAGGTAGTTCAAGTGAACATATGTGACAAAGCTAATCCTAAGCCCATATTCGTAAATGAGAGTTTGTTTTTAGAGAAAGAAAAGATTTTATAACTTTTATTTGAGAATATATTGACGTCTCTACCTGAAACTACAAAGACATACCAGGCTTAGATCCTCAAGTTGCTATGTATAGGCTCAATATCAAGTCGGATGCAAAATTAGTGAAGCAACATCAAAAAAGATTCCTTCCAGAGTTAATGAAGTCGATCGAGGATGAAGTTAAGAAACTTATACAATCTAGCTTCATCAGGGAAGAAAAGCATCCTGATTGTGTAGCGAACATTGTTCCGATTTTCAAGAAAAATGGAAAGATATGAATTTGTATTAACTTTCGTGATCTAAATGTGGCATGCCCTAAAGATGAATTTTCGCTTCCAATAATGGATGCCATGATCGATAATACATGCAAATTTGAAAGAATGTCTTTCATGGACGGATTCTCTGGGTACAATCAAATTTAGATGTACCCTAAAGGCAAAAAGCACAAGAAGTGCTCAAAGAAGCTTATGATGGGACTGACAGTGCTCACCAACCGGGACTGAAATTAGAAGACTCGATAAAAAGAATAGGTTTCTACTGGTCAACAATGATGGCAGGCACCATGATATATGCGAAGAGATGCTAGGCCTGCCAAGTATATGCCAACTACATACATTAGGCTCCAAAGCACCTACATCTAACTATGATTAATTGGCCATTCGAAACATGGAGAATGCATATTATCAGCACTATCACTCCACCATCTTCTCGTAGACATCAGTTCATACTAGTTATAACCGATTACATCTCAAAGTGGATAGAAACTATCCCTTTAAGAAAAGTGAAAATAGTAGATGTGGTTAAATTTATCAAACACCACGTGATTTATCGCTTTGGTACTCCTAGATATATCATCAACAATAATGATCCCCAATTTACTAGTAGGGCCTACATCAAATTTTGTAGCAAATTCAGAATACAGAATGTCCCTATACAACCTAGCCGTCAATGGCTAAGCTGAAGCATTTACCAAAACCGTCTGAAGCTTCTGCAGAAATTCATCACAACAAGTCAGCATGACTAGGATGAGAAATCAGGAGCTTGTCTATGGGCTTATACAACGGTAAGAACAATGGTAAGAGCCACACCATTCTCTTCGGTGTATGGATCTGAGGTCATCCTACCTTTGGAAACCCATATTCCTTCCCTTCATGTGGCATTAACAAAAAAGAATGACCATCGAAGAAAAACAACAACTATGAGAATTGGAAGTGTTGGACAAAAAGCGTTTAAAAGCTCAAAAACAAATAGAGCTTTATCAAGCATGAATCTCTCGAGCTTTCAACAAGAATGTGAAAGAATGAACTTTCAAAGAAGGTGATCTGGTCTTATCAGTCAGACGACCAATGGTCATGACACATAGACTAAAGAAAAATTCCAACCGAAACGGGAGGGTCCATTTATAGTAGAGATGGTCTACTAAAATGAGGCATACCGATTGATCACTCAACACGGTGATCGAATGATGATGCCAATCAATAGAAAATTCCTAAAGAAATTTTTTTCTTAAAGAAATCAAATCATCCGACCTCGTCTTCAACATAACAAATGAAAAATTATTGGCTCACTGCTAAGGCGAAGCTGAGTGCCCTTACTGGGGATACCAGATAAAAATGAACTCCACGTCTCTATGACTAAGGATAGAGGAAAAATTTGACATGTAAGCTCAAATGAAATCCTTACTAACCCCATCATGTTAGGGGTAAAAGAATGAATCGCCTAACATCGCCAAGACAATAGGAAAAGAATAAATTTCTTGCTAACCCATCATGCTGAGATAAAAGTATGAACTGTCTAATACTGTTAAAACAATGGGAAGAGAATAAGTTTCTCACTAACCCCATCATGCTGATGGTAAAAGTATGAACTGCCTAATGCCGCCAAGGCAATGGGAAGAGAACGAGTTTCTCGCTAACGAATTATGCTAGGGGATAAAGCGTGAATAAAAATGCCGCCAAGGCAACATGAAGAGAACAAGTTTCTCACCAACCTATACCGTCCAATCTTGTCAAGGCAACGAGAAGAGAATGAGTTTCTCGCTAACCTATCATTCTAGGGGATAAAGCATGAATTGCCTAATGCTGTTAAGGCAACAAGAAGATAATAAGTTTCTTACCAACCCATCATGTTGAGGTAAAAGCATATACTGTCCAATACTGTCAAGACAACAGGAAGAGAACAAGTTTCTCGCTAATCCCATCATTGGTAGTAAAAGCTTGAACCGCCCAATGCCGCCAAGGCAATGGAAAGAGAACGAATTTCTCGCTAACCTATCATGCTAGGGGATAAAGCATGAATCACCTAATACCGCCAAAATAATAGGAAGAGAATAAGTTTCTCGCTAACCCACTATACTGAGGTAAAAGAATGAAACGTCCAACTTGCTAAAGTAAAGGGAAGAGGAAAAATTTGACATGTAAGCCCAAATGAAACAATCACTAACATTATCATGCTAGGGGTAAAAATATGAACTGTCTAATGCTGCTAAAGTAAAGGAAAGAAGTAAAATTTGGCATGTAAGCCCAAACAAAATCCTCACTAATATCATCACGCTGGTGGTAAAAGCATGAACCACATAATGCTGCTACAGTAAAGGGAAGAGAAAAATAAAATCCTCGCCAACCCCATCAAGTGGGGGTAAAAGTATAAATTGCCCAAAATTACAAAGGCAATAGGAAGAGAAAAAGTTTAGCATGTAAGCCTAAACAAATCCTCAACAAGTCATCATGCTGAGAGAAATAACATAGCTAGCCCAATGCAAACGGCGATTGTAAAGACAAGCCAAATCCGTTAATGGTTAAGGGTTTACTGAAAATCCCACAATAAATCTATCACAACAATATCCTTATTCGATTATAATGATACATTACTATCCAAAACTGCTAGAGCGAAGGGAAGAAGAAAAGTTTGACATATAAGCCCAAACAAATCCTTAATAACCCATCACACTGAGGGAAATAGTATGGCTAGCCTAACTCAAATGGTAGTTGGTAGGGGCAAACCAAATCTATTAATAGCTAAGGATTTGCTAGAAATCCTAATGAGGTCAATCTCCTGTCACATTAGACTTTTACCTCTAACAGAAATATTTCAATCTCCTATAATTTCTCTATCAGAATAGTCAAGTCAACAATTGCTCTGACAATCATTTCTAAAAGTCTTGAGTCCAAGTTCTCATACACTCCCTGTCAAGTTAAAATTAAACCTCTGATGAACAAAAAACTAAATTAAATTTTGGATTATCCCCAATAGTAGTAATCCGGTTTTTATAGGGTTACCTGTCAAGTTAAGTCTTACATCTGACAACAAAATTTCCTTATCACTTTTTCTCCCAGCAGAGCCAGTGACCCTCCAAAATATTTGTCATATTAAAATCATACGTCTGACATGAAAATACAAAATCAAATCAATCTCTCAATGAGATCGAATCTGAACAATTCATTTGTCATGTTAAGTTTTCACCTCTGCCAGAAAAGATAAAATCATAATCTATCAAGTCCAACAAAACAATCTCTGATAAATTAATTTTTGACATTGTTAAGTTAACAATTACGTCTAATGAAAGTCAATTCCCTATCAAGTTAACAATTATCTCTAATGAAAGTCATTTCCCTATTAAGTTAACAGTTATATCTAATAGTCAACTCACAAGACTAAGCAAGTTAATCTTACCTCTATTTACCTAACTTATTCCTAACATGTCCAGATCCTCTGAATACATCGAGCTTTGAGGCATGTTTAATAATACCTCTGTCCTTGTCGAAATCCCATTATACTATGTCACTGACCGAGTGGCTTAAAGATGTTAAACCCTAGCTCTGTTTAACCAGTTCATTACTATCATGTCCTGAACCTTTGAATAGATTGAACCAGAAGACATGTTTAATGATATCTCTATACTAGATATCACTGAATTGTTAGGATCCTATTTTTGCAAACTCTAATCTATCATGTCCAGAATCTCTGAATAGCACGAGTCAATACTTATAGAGCTACCTCTGCATCATCTATATCTCCTAATTTATCATACTAAACATAATTGAACAGTTAAGACTCTACTCTTTTGATGACTCTTTTTACTACATCCAATACCTCTGAATAGTTTGAGTCTCCATCCATGAGATATATTAATAATTATCTTTGTCTATCAAATTCATTCCTGTATCTATCATGCTTTTAGCCTCTGAACAGACATCCATAATGTTTCAGGCTATAGACAATAACTTTTCTGAAAGCAAAACTACAAATTAAAGTCTGTCTGGACAACACAAGCATAACGATTAGCATCAAGAAAAATTCCTTACAATCAACCTTTGATATTTCGAAGAGGTTCAACAATATACTATGAAAATCAAGAAAATTTGTAGATAAAATTTGACAAGTTCTATAAAGGTTCAATAGTATACCTGCAACAACCAAATGCTAGAAGATGACAATTTTAGAAGATAGTTCACAAAGTACGAGTGTCAAAAAAATCAGTAAGGGATCTTAAAGCTCCCAAACAGCAATGATGAATACAAAATTGTGTACTTGTATAAGAAGAAAAGAGCTGAAGCTGAGTTATACCTCATCTCAGGAGCAAATCTTCAGTCAACGTTCAAAACTATGAGACTCAAGAACTCAAGACTTATCGAACGCTCTCTATATGATTCAACAGTACATCAGTAAGAGTTAAAGGATTAAGAATGTGGCTACTTCAGAAGATTGTTCATAGTACATTATGAAAATCGCAAAACACATTGGAGACTACAGAGCCAAAATCAAAAGAGTCAAAGTATTTCAAAATTCGTAACAAATCAACAATGAAATTTTGAAAACTTTGGAGGAGGTTCTGTAGGTACTAAAAAATTAAAACAATCGGCTAAAAGAATAGTTCAAGAGCATGCCGCCCAGGCACGCGTAACCAGAAGCGCAACTAGAGGCGCGTACCAAAGAGAATGCCTCTAGACATTGCAAAGAGTACATTGAAGAGCGCGCACCCTCTAGACGACTGCATCTCATGTCTAGGAGCACATGCGCATCCTCAACAAGCAACTTAGAATCGCAACTAGGGGCATGCGCCAAGGAGTACGCCCCTACGCGCTGTAAAGTATGCATCAAAGATCATATGCCTTCCAGACGAGCGCACCCCCATGCCTGGGAGAGCACATTCTCAGCAAGAACACACCTTCCAGACATGCACAACCCAAAAGCACAATTAGGGGTGCGATCAGAAGAGCATGCTCCTGGGCTCCGCAGAGCGCACACCAAAGGGTGCATGTCCTCTAGACGAGCGCATCTCATGCCTAGGAGCGTGTGCGTCTCTAGCAAGTGTGTGTCTCACCGGCATGCACAACCCAAAAGCGCACCGAGGAGTATGCGATGAGGAACATGCGCCTGGTCGATGCGAAGCTCGCATTGAGGAGCGCGCCTTCTACATGAGCGCATCCCGTGTCAAGGAGAGTGTGCGCATCTTCGGCATGCGCATGCCTCTTAGGTGCACACATTCCTGGCATGTGCTTAGGAGCACACGTCTTCTAGGAGATCTTATATAGACGATAAAGATAGCCCAGCCCAAAAAAAGAGGCAATGAGGCTAAATTATCTATGTGCGTTCATCCAAATAGCGCACAATGAATCATTGCATCCATCACTGAACATGCACTTAAACAGCGAGTGCACAGACTTGCACCCTTCACTGAGTGCCCCGCACATGCCGATGATAGCACAAGTCGACACCCTGGAGGGAGAGTGCGCTGTGGAGCCAGCATGTGCGTCCAGACCTAGGCGTGCACGCAAGACCAGGTGCCTGCCCAATTCTCAGGCATGTGTGCCCAGTTCACCTGGGCGTGTGTCCAATTCTCACCCGGGTCGCCGAGGGGCATGTGCCCAGCAACTCAGTGTGCGCGCCCGGTCCCCACGGAGCGCGCACACCCAGGAACTTGGCATGTGCGCCTGGGTCCTCTGAGGGGCACGCATGCCCGGTCCCTAGGGGGCACACGCCCAGTCCCCGGGGGGCGCACGCCTAGTCCCTAGTGGCAGGGGTGCGCGCCCAGTCCCCGAGGGCATGCGTGCGTCCAGTCCCCAAGCGCACACGCCCAGTTCCTATGCTGTGCACATCGTGTTCTTCGTGCACTTCATTTCGTGTGCAGGATTGGATATAATGATCTAAGAGATTGTTCCAATATTTAATCTCCGATTACAAAAAAATTTGAGGAACAAATACGTCCCAAAGGCTATAAAAAAGCCCTCTCTCTCAACAAAAAAATGGTAGGAGAAAAAAGAGAAAATATGTAGAGACTAAAAGAAGTCAGATACACAAGAATACAGGAAAATTTAGAGAGCAGAGTTCTCGTTTCTTCTCTTTCGGCTAGAAAGATTCAAAGATCCAAAAAAAAAGAGATCCAGAGTCCAACGACAGAGAAGCAAAAGTTACTATGTTTCAAGAGCTCCTCCTCTCCTCCAGCTAGAGCTTGGTGCCAGAGAAATTAGTCGATGTGACATTCAGATCATCAACGAAAGACATCAATGAACTTCCACCACTGTCAAAGATTCTACAAAAATTAAAAGGGAGAAAAGAGTTAACCCTTTTCCCTACCCTGTAATCCGAATTAAAAGCTATAATTTCCTTATATTTTCTGTAAGTCTTGATAAATGATAATGTAAGGGAATTTCCCAAATTCGGGCATACAACTATTAAAATATCAGAGAACCAATTTTGATTAATGCCGGAACGATCGACGATAGAAGCCATTCATTTACTTCGTCAACTTATAGAGTGATTCTGAGAGAAAGATAGAGATTTGTATATAGTCTTTATTGATTTAGAGAAAGTCTATGATAAGATACCATGAGAGGCGTTTTGATGGATATTGATAAATAAAAGAGTTTTTATTAAGTATATTGACATAATTAAGGATATGTATGGTGGAGTAGTGGCCAATGTCAAAACTTGTAGTGGTTTAACAAGTGATTTTTCAATCTTAATAGGATTACATCAAGGAACTACATTGAGTCCATTATTATTTGCCTAGTAATGGATAAGCTTATTAGAGCTATACAGAATGATATACCTTAGTGTATGCTATTTACTGATAATATTGTCTTAGTTGACTAGACGAGCAGGGGTGAATACCAAGTTAGAGTTATGAAGGCAAACATTATAATTTAAAATTTTTTGATTGAGTAGGTCTAAAACTGAGTACATAGAGTGTAAATTTAGTAAACGACGGACCCAAGACTATAATGCTATGACATTGGACGGATAAGAAATACACTTGAGCAGTCAATTTAGGTACTTGAGTTTTATTATTCAAAATAATTGGGAGATTGATAGTGATGTCAACCATAAAATCCAAGCTGGCTGGTTGAAGTTGAGGAGTGCAACGGGAGTTTTGTGCGATCGTAACATTCAGTTAAGGCTGAAGGAAAATTTTTATAGGACTGTTATTAGGCCAGCTTTATTATATGACACGGAATACTGGACTATAAAGAAACATCATTCACAGAAGATAAGTGTAACAGAGATGTGCATATTTCGTTGGATGTGGCAACACTAGTAGAGATAAAGTGACAAATGAAGATATTCGTGCAAAGATAGGTATAGTCTCCATCGAAGAGAAGATGCTAGAAAATCGCTTACGATGGTTTGGTTATGTGCAACATAGATTTACAAATATATCAGTCGATGAGGGGAGCTTATCAAAATATGACAAGTTAAAAGAGTAAAGAAAAGACTGATAAAAAACATGAATGGAGGTAATACGCAAAGATATATATTCTAGAGCTTTAAATAAGGACATATTACTCGATAGGAATGAATGGAGAAAGATTATCAGTGTGAGCGATCCGGCATAATTCTCTTTTGGTTAATGTAGCCTACCCCTAAGTATTTGGGATAAAAGGCTTAGTTGTTGTTGTTATTGTAGAATTAAATAGTTTCTTAAATATAGCTTTCTTGCAAGTTGCTCTTATATACTTTCATGAATTTTTTTTTTTCCCTAAAACTAGATTTATATTGTATTGATTTTATTCTATACCATTAAATGTTGACATATGATTGCATAAGAGGGAATTATGAAAGGACACCCCAAATCTCTAAGGGTACACTCTACTAAACTTGCTTTTAATTACAAATTTACTATTATTTTTTATTTGAAAAAGTATATCCCTCATCTTTATTTTAGTTCTAAGAGATTATAATTTGGGTATGCTTTCAATTTAGGATTTCACTAAAAGAGAATAGAAGGGGAGAGCACGGCTGGGCGAGGAGGGGGAGGAAGGTGATTGGAGGTGGAGGAGGAAGAGGAGAGGGAGGGAGGAGGAGGAGGAGGGGGTAGCTGGTTCGAAGAGGGGGAGAGTAGGTGGAGAAGGTAGGAGGAAGAGGGGAGTTGGGAGAGAGCAGTATTTTCGGAAAAAATAGGTGTGCCATTACAAAAAATGGGAATTTTCAAATTCAAAGGTGTGCCCTCGGAGAATTGGGCTGTGTCTTTGTAGTTACCCCGTATGCCCAAAATTCGAATCAGCCCAAAATCCGAATAAGCCCAAAGATAACAGGCGGGCTTTTCCTTTTAAAATCAACCGAACTTGCGCATTCGGGTACCAATATCTACAAAACTGCCCAGGCCGATCCGCAAACACCTTCCCGTGACGTCTTCTAGGGTTTCCAGCGCCTCAAGCTTCGTAACTTCAGTACACTCCCATTTCGTCGTCGCTCCGAGCTCTCCAATCTCCTACCAATGGCACCCGCCGTCGTAATGATCGGCGGCAAGGGCTCCTCTCTCTCCCCTCTCTCAGTGTACTCTATCGCCGTCGGCCTCTCCAAGGTAAAGATCGATTCCTCCGCTCTAGAGAAGCTCTCCCAATCCTCGAAAAAGCCCTCCCTAATTTTCCCCCCCAAACCCCCATCCCCAAACCCTAGATCCCTAACCCTAGAGGAGTCGCGCGCCGCCCTCGCCGTCCTTCTCAACAAGCTCGTCCAGTCCGATTCCGCCATCCGACCCGCCCTCCCTCTCCTCATCGAAGAAACCCTAAACCTCGACCGCGGCGGCCACGAAACCCTAGACTTCGGCTCGTCGCTGGGCCTTGTCGACTCAATCTCCCGATTGAGCGGCAAGAATGCCGATGAGGTCGGAGTCACGAGCGAGGAGATTGAAGTGATTGAGAACGCGTTGGCGGATTCTGTCGGGATTTGTGGGATTCTGGATTGCTGCGCTTCGGCGCTGGTGAGATTGTCTGATGCTGTAGGGGCGCTATCGTGCGAGGCAGCTAAGGTTGACAAGAAGGTGTTCGATTTGACGGTGTCGGGGGATGGGTTTTCGATCAAGGATGAGACTGATGTGGCGGGGGATATGAAGGTTTTGCTTGCGGAATCGAAGCTTGCAGATAAGGTTGAGTCGGGGTTGTTTGCGGAGATTCCTACAGTTAATGCTACCTTTAGGGAGGCTGTTAGGTCGCTGCATTCTAGAGTTCGGGTGGAACTGAACTCGGTTGTCAAGATTAAGAAGACGGCAGCTGGAGCCGCCGGGAGTAGTGGAAAGGAGAAGGCTTTTGTTGCCTCTGTGTTGCCTCTTGCAATGTCTGTTCAGTCTGCGAGTGAGAATAGCTTGGGTCGAATGAGGATGGCTATGGAGTTGGTCAGTGATCAGGAGCTTCGTGGGAAGGTTGTGGAGACTTTCGAGAAGGGCTGTCCGAGTCTTGACAAATTGAAAGAAGACTTCCGGTTGGTCACTCTAAAGGCTTCTTCTGGTTCAGATAATGTGGAAGTTCTGCACTGTGTGTATGGCCTTTTGAGGAAATATAGAGAGGTTCTTGCTTGGGAGGCAGCGGTGGCTTTGTATGTGCTTGACATGGATGAGTCGGTTGAAAAACCTCAGGTTGGTTCCGTGGCCGGCGTCAAGGAGAATGGAGAAAATTCAAGGGGTGGCAAAATGGAGAAGAAGAAAAAGAAGAAGGCTTTGGGGAAGGGTACTTCTGTTGTAAGGCAGCTTCTTAAAGACAGACTTGGTGACGAAAATGAGGCATCCATTGAAAATGTTGCTGTTTTGGGGAAATGGGCGCAGGTCTTCTTGCAGTATTTCGATCCCAAGGACAGTATACTAGATTCCCTGTTGTATAAATTGAAGGAGATAGTTGAGAGCAATGATAACAGGAGACTTCCAAAAATCCCAAAAGTAAGTAATACTAGTGTTAGGCATTTTGTGTTTGACAGGTTACTCATTAATTACGCTTTTTGTCAAGAAATAACGGGTGGATATGTTGTTTTCTAAGGCTGTGTTTGGATTGAGGGAAAATAAAGGAAAAGAAAAGAAAAGGAAAGGGAAAGAGAAAAGGAAAGAAAAGAAAATGGAAATTGGTTTTCTTTTTTATGTTTGGTTAGAAAGAAAATGAAAAAGAAAATCTCAAGGAAATTTTAGAAGGAAGCAGTTTTTTATGTTTGATTGCTCAATAGAAAATTAAGAGGAAAATATAATTCTAATTAAACTATAGAAAATTTTAATATTAATTTACATATTATTGATATAATTTTTAATTTTTAAATAATCAAGCATGTAATAATCAAATGGTCCAAACTTCACAAAAAATAAAAATATCTTGGAACTAAAATTACAAAGAAATTTTTGCAAAAATTTCTCTCATTTTTTCCTTTTTCTCTCAACTTTCATTTTCTTTCATTTTCTCCTAGGTTTGAGAAAGAAAAGGAAAAAAAAAAAAAATCTAATATATTTTCTCACACTTTTTTTTTCCTTTTTATTTTCTCTCTAATTTTCTCTCTAACCAAACAGTGGAAAGCAACTTTTCCTGTGTTAATGTTTTTCAGTTTATTGTAAATTTTCATGCTTGGTATATGTTATAATTGTTGTTGGAAATGCTTATGCACCTAAAACTCAGCATAGGCCCACATCGGGATTTGCTTCTCTGCCACTGAACCAAGAAATCAAGATTTATGCACATGGTTGCTTCTCATAAATTGAAAATGGAGCCATTTGGATGCCAAGCAATATCAGGAAATATACTTATATTCGACATAATGTAAATTTCAAATCTGCAAAATGTTAAATCTTCGGTCTGAAGAATCATCATCTACCCATAAAATCCAGCTTTTAAAATCTTTTTGGAGAAGGGAATGTTTGATGATTGATGCATGTTTTGGTATACTGCAGAAACTGGAACATTATTATTTCTAAAGAGTATGCGAAGAATGAAATTAACCTTTTCTTTAAGATGTTAGATGTAAGATTGCAACAACATCAACATAAACACTGCATTCATCCCAAGATTTTGGGGTCTAATATATCCTTTTAAAATGTCATGTAAGATTGCGTGACTGCAAAATTAGGCTTTATGATTTCGTCTTTATCCATCGAAGTTTAATGGACTCAGAAAGGAAGTGATTTAGGATTTAGATCTACATTTTTTTATTTTCTTTTCACTTTCTTTTTTTTTAAATATATTTTTCTCTTTATTTTCTATTTTTCTCTCTTTTTTTCCTCTTATTTGTTCCCTCAAATCTAGAAGAAGCAGATGGAGAACATGAAGATCTGGATATTTGGGCTCTCTGCAATCAAATATTACGCAGGAAGGAATAGGGGTGACTAATGGGCCGGGTCCGGCCCGTGCCCGGCACGGCACGGCCGCCATGGGGCCGGCCCGCCGGCACGGCACGGCAGGCCCGTGCCGTGCCCGGGCCGAGGTAGGCCAGCCCGTTTTTTTTTAAAAACAAAAAAAAAAATACATGTTATATCATATGATAAAAACAAATGTTATATTATATATAATCTCATTACATTTATGTAATTACTCTATAAATCTCTTTAGAAATTATACAAAGCCCGAAGAGAGGGGAGAGGACCCTAGCCGTCACCCTCAAGTTGTTCTTAATATATTTTCTAAGAGATTTATAAGTTAAAAATTAAAAAAAAAATTGAAAATACATGAATATCCTTACAAATTTAAATACTTTTAATCAATCTTCATTTTCTTCCGGTAAGCCTAAAATCTCTAGTACATCCTCTTCATTAGTCAAGCCTTGTTCCCTGTCTTCTGCGTCGTACCAATCCTTCAAGCAGACACATCTCCAATGTGTCCGACGCCATTGAGATTCTTAAGTGCTTGAGCACTCTACCACCTGTGTTAAAAGCAGACTCCGATGCTACAGTAGACACTGGAGGAGTTAGTAGATCACGGGCCATGTTGGAAAGCACGGGATATGTTTTTTCCTGTGATTTCCACCATGCCAAAATATCAAAGGATTCATACTTTTCAGGAGATGCGTTATCTTCATAGCTAGCTCTCTCTAAATAATATTGTAATTCATTAAAATATGTACTATTTTGTCTTCGCTTTTTTCTGTTAAATAGAGATGATATTATTGGATTACGAATTTCCCTAGTAGATGGTTCTTTTGTAGTTTGTGTTGGCACACCATACATATCTTCATAAGTTTTATACATAATATCTAAATATGTTTTAATATCATTAAGTAAATCCCTTACATTATTTTCATAAGACATATTTGTATAAAATAAATCTATTAATATTTCAAGTCCATCTAACTTGCAACGGGGATCCATAACAGTTGCAAAATATATTAAGTATGGAAAATCTTTAAAATATTTATTAAATTTAATTTCCATAGGTTGAACAATACTTTCAAGTATAGAGTGGTTTCTACATTCATTAAAAACCGAAGTAATTTCGGTTAAATAATATAATGCAATGTGTGTAGTTGGGTAATAATTTCCTGACAGTACTCTAGATGCATCTTCAAATTTGCCTAAAAACTTAGAAATGCAATGCAACTGGTGCCATTCATTATTATCTAAACTATACATTGGTGTCTCCATTTCATTAAAAGCATTTATTACATTTTTATACTGAATAGCTATGTTTAACATTTTATAAGTAGAATTCCATCTTGTTCTAACATCTATAGGTACAATTCTAGGTGATATTTTCATATTTTTACATATTTGTTTAATTATTTGTCTTCTTGGCCCACTATCTTTAATAAAAAGTAATGTATACCTAAGATTCATTAGTGAATTATTTACTATTTTTAATCCATCTTGAACGCATAAGTTTAGTATATGGCAAATACACCTAACATGGAATAATTTTCCATCTAGAATTGGTGTTGTATAATTTTTAAGAATTCTAATTGCGGCCGTATTTTCAGAAGCATTATCCAAAGAAATGGTAAATATTTTATTGTCTATTCCAAAAGCCGAAAATACATTTAGCATGGTTTGTGATAAATTTTGTGCATTGTGAGGAAAATCAAATACCCTAAACCCTATTATTCTTTTCTATATGCACCATTCTTAATCTATATAGTGTGCCGTCATGCATAAATAATGAGTCATATTTCTAGCTTTCCAACTATCTGCAGTTATTGCAACTCTAAAAATTAAAGAAGAAAAAATAGCTATTAAAGTGTCCCTCTGCTCTTTATATAGTTTGAACATATCAGATGTACATGTTGAACGTGAGACTTTTTTAAATTCGTCAGTAAATGTTGATTTACAAAATCTTTCAAATTTGTGATTTTTCGAAAAAATAAATGGTTGTTCGTCATGTATTATAAATCTTGCTAAATTTTCTCTTGTTTTAATTGGATCATATTTACGTATACCTAATGATCCACCTAATGTGCTTATTTGTGTTTGATGTGGTACATTTGGTGGGTGATTTTTTTCTACGTGTTTTTTAAGATGACCCGTTCCGCTACCTACAGGAAACGAATAAATTTTATGACAGTGTTTACACTTAGCTTTCCTAACATTATTTTCTGTTATTTTTTCAAAATGTTTCCATATGTCTAATCTAACAGCCCTAGTAGATGTGGTAGTTTGTGTTTAGGGTATGGTTGTATTAGTTGTTTCTTCCTGAGATACAAAAAATGGTACTTGAGGAGGTTGTTCTAAGGGTTGACATAGATATTGATATTCTTCATCAGTTAAAAATGGAATAAAAGAACCCGTGGCTTGAGAGCAAGAAGCGCCAGACGAGTGTGGATCCATTTTAATAAAATCCCAAAAATAACTAATTAAAATTCTCAAAAAAACTTTAAATTATAAATACCTAGTTAGAAAGATGAAGCTGGAAACCGAAATAGCGAAAAAAACCTTGCTTCAATGAGAAAACTTGCTTGGATCTTGTTTGGGAGACTTGCTTGTTTGAGACTTCTTGATCACTTGATTGAAACTTGCTATTTCTTTTGCTTGAGACTTCTTGAGAAATAAAGATTTTAGGAGATTTTTTAGAATGAATTTAGTGTATAAGAATGATGAATGATAATAGAAGAGATATTGAGGTATTTATAGATGAAGAAAAGGTTTAATTTGTAAAAAAAATTTACAAAAACCCTCCCAACGACTATTTTGACCGTTGGGGGAGAAATCTGCAATTTGTTTTGCAAGAAACCCCCCAACGGCTATAAAAATAGCCGTTGGGGGGTTATTTGCAAAAACCACCCCAAACACCCCAACGGCCATTTTTTCAAAAAAATAAAAATAAATAATTGGCGTGCCGGCCCGTGCCTGGCATGTGCCAGGCACGGCCCGGCACGCCTGGCCTAGGCGTGCCGCCGGCACGCCCGGCCCGGGCACGGCCCGGGCCGAGGTGCCGGGCCGTGCCGGGCCGGGCGTGCCCAACGGGCCGCCCGGCCTGTTAGTCAGGCCTAGGAAGGAAGCATTTTTTAGGTTTTGATTTCCGGAATTGTTGGATTTGGTGTTTGACAAAAGATAAATGATAGGGTTTGAGATGGGACATACACTTACGCGAATCACACATCCAATTTGAGATGGGACATACACTTACGCGAATCACACATCCAATTTCGTTCCATTACAGTAAAATTTTATGAGTAATAAATCACATACTAAAAAAGAAACAAATTTCTGCTATAATAATTCTCTAATCTACTAATAGTTTATACATGATTACATATAGCGAAAATTATGTTCACCACATGTGCAATTAAAAATAAAACAAATATCCTAAAATCTGAAGTAAAATCTAATAAAAATCTGAATAGTAAATCTTAACCGTTTCAATTTTCCCATCAATAACCTTTGAAGTATGTGCACATCTGAATTTGCATCCCCTTTCACTCACTAATGCAACCATCCAATTGGTTTTTTTGTTCTTATCTGTTAAGCATTATTGTCTTTTTCCAACTGTTTTGTAGACCGATAATATTACAATATCTGATTATGTTGTGTCCTTAGAGGAAAGGTAGTCCAAAATGCCATTGGTTACCAGAATTTGATGATGGCATTATCTGTTCATACTGTTGAAATGCATGAATAAATCAACCTATCCTTTTAGCCTTTGTTATATTTTGAGATGTTCGTCAAAATTAATATTTAATAAGAGCATTTTGGGAGTACCTCTAGAAAAGCATTTTGGGAGTAACTCTAAACTAGTAAAGAAAGTTCTAGTTCAGCTTTTCTTTATGCACATGATCTCAAGACCATTGTTTTCGTAGGGAACCCGTGATTTTGGGAAAGAGAAAATGGCCATAAGGGAACGTGCATTTTCAATCATTGTTAATGTATTCAAGAAGCATGGTGCAGTGGGCCTTGATACTCCTGTCTTTGAACTTAGGGAGACTCTTATGGGTAAATATGGTGAAGATTCAAAATTGATATATGACCTTGCTGACCAGGTATGCCTTGGAATTGGTGCACTGTTTTCTTATGAACTTGAGTTATTAGTTTTCTTTTATTATGATTACTTGTTGCAGGTAGGGATTATTTTTCTTGCAATTCATCTTTAAATCTTCATACTAGTAATGTACTTTTAACTTCCTTAAATTTATATTGGTATGTGTGTACTAGGTTTATTTTCAGTACTATAACTTCTGAAGTGCAATTATGTTTCTAATATCGGATATTGGGATCATATTGGATGGGTTCTTTTTATATCGGATACGGTTATAATACCAATATTGGATGGGTTCGTTTCATATCAAATAGCGGATGTCGGATAATATATGGGAGATATGAGTATGAGTTCATATCAGACGTTCATATCAAACATTATATATACACATCAAATCAATGTTTAAAATAACGATAACGTTAACGTAACATTTTTTTTTTGTTAGGTTATGTAGCAAATAACGTAACGCTTAACGTAGGATACGCAATTTTCTATTATTTAATTAAAATAAATATTAAATTGCATTTAATAATTTTCACAAATAAGTAAATAAATCTTAAAAATCATATAAAATACTGTAAAATCAATATAAAGGCATAGAAAAATTATAAAATTTCACAGCAAACATTACAATAATTTTTTAAGTTATACAAAACACAATATTGTTTTCCCTCCATCTAATCTATAATAACAAGATCATCCTCCTGCAGAATATAGTTTGCATCTTCCGGATCGATATCATCCCCCGTCTCATCAAAAGTATCATCAGTTGTTTTTCCTTTATTTGAAGAAGATACTATACAAGAAATATACAAATTAAGATATTATTAGATACTCAAATCACGATAGTATTCATTTAAGAATATTAAATTGTTAAAATTGGATAACTTACAAGTATCGACCCTTCGTTTCTTTGCTGGGGTTTCAGTTTCATCTTTCTTGTCTCCCTTATCTAAAATGGATGAAAGAATATTTTGATTGCTATTAATTGCAGTGACTTCTAAGAAATCATTCGTTCTTGGAACTGAATCGTCATCAGTAGGCTTATCTAGCAATCCAAGATCTTCTGGGAGACAAGGCTGTTCACTCTCAACTAGCCATTCATCCTCTGGTGTCGCCTCATCAATCAAAATTGGATCCAAATTCATTCTCTTCCTTCGAATATTTCTCTCTCTAAGCTTAATATTGTACATGACGTACACCAGAGAATGCAGGCGTTCTTGCTCCAAGCGACATCTTTTTTTTGAATGCACCTTAAACGAAGTTGTAAATTGTTATATGAGGATAATGATAAATAAAGTACTTGAAAATAATATATTAAGTTTTTAAATGCATACTTGTTCAAAAGTGCTCCAATTGCGTTCACATCCAGAAGCACTAGTCGTAAGTGAGAGGATTCGAATTGCAAATTTCTGGAGTGTGGGAACATCCTCTCCAAATCTTTCCCACCAGGCAGCTAAAATAGATAAATAATTTTGGTGTTAAAAAATTCCAAAATAAAACTTAATGATATATCTAGCAATAGAACCCTAGGAATGGAAACAATAAATTAAGATATGCCAGGACTTCGAGCATTCATAGTCATTTGAGCTAGTGGGGATCCAAATTCTCCAAGCTTCTGTTTATACTGATCCAGCTCTACATCAGCTTGTGCATACTCATTGAGATCGAGGATCATTCGTTGCATGCATTCACGAAGGCCTCTTCTAACCTTAGGAACATTAGAAAATGTATCACTGTAGAAGCATTTAGGATTTAGAAAGTAAGCTGCTGCGTGGAGGGGTCTATGCAACATGCCTGTCCACCTTTTATCAATCAAATTCCAGTATGGCATGTATTTCCACTTACTGTCCCCACAGACATCGGCAATTTTTTCTTTACAACTGTCAAGCATCTCATATAAAAAAGGCATGGAAGGCTTCACATCTGAATCAACCTCTCGCAGCACGTAGACCAGTAGCAGTGTGGTACTAAAGCAAAAGAGAACTCGACCCCAGAAGCTTCTGCTAGATAACACTGCCTTCTTTGCCTTCACTGCATTAGGTTTCTTCGCCCAAGCACTCTTGGTGAAATCATCAGAAGCAAACATCTTCCTCAATGGCTGCCTTAATTTATAGAGCCTTTGTTAAGTCAAAAATGACGTAGCAAATCGAGTGATTGCCGGTCTGAGCAGTTCCTTTCCCTTCGTGTATGTCCGCATCAAACTCAAAATCCAGCCATGATTATATATGAATTGGATGATCCCCTTTGCTGTTTCAAGAGTTTCCTTATGGATCTTCATCTTGCCTATATCCTCCAGCATCAGATCAATACAATGAGCTGCACAAGGAGTCCAGTAAAGACGTTTTCGTGAATCCATAAGTTTTGTGCCCGCATTGACATACGAAGCGTGATTGTCTGTAATTACTTGGACAACATTATTCTCTTCAATCTCCTCAACTATCTTATCAAGACAGTCCCATAAGTAATCTCCTGTCTTGAACTGAGCAGATGCATCAATGGACTTGTAAAAAAAAGTCCCCTCTGGTGAATTCACAAGAAAGTTTATTAAACTTCTGCTCTTTCTGTCAGTCCACCCATCTGACATCACTGTACAACCATACTTCTCCCAAGCCGCCATGTGCTTCTCCTTAATCTTGTCAATATTTTCAACCTCAGCCTTAAGAATCCGTGTCCTTATCTCGTACGGAGATGGTTGCTTCAAACCAAATCCGAAATTCTCAACTGCTTCGATCATCTCCTTCCAATAAGGACTACTTAAGATATTGAATGGCAGTCCATTTGCATAGATACATCTGCCTATTTTTCTAATACAGTTTTCTCTTGCCTCCTTCTTTAAAGCTGTCTCCAACGTGGATTGTCGGGCTTCAAGATTAATAAATTTATTCATTGCTCCTAAAGTTCTAGGTTGAGTATTACTACCGGCGGCGCTTTCAAGCTCTTCGCTCACAATTCAGTGTCTGGTTCCCCCATTCTACCAATTTCACGGCTTAGAGATACTTTTTTCTTCTTTTCCACTTCTGTAGACTTTAAAATATCTTTACATGTTTTCTTTACATCTAGCGGGACTCGTTCACACATTTTCACCCTATGTCTTGTACCGGCTAAATGGTGTTTAAGCCGGGTGATTCCAGTAATAATGTGGTGATTACAAAATTTACAGTAAAAATAATTTGGAGGTTCTCCTTCCTTGTGAATCCCCCATTCTCTGGCTGGATCCAAATTTTTTGACATTATTCAATCTACACAAATATACCAATAATTCAAATATTAAATTATTTTAGAATCAACAATAAATTCAATAATTAAATTATTCTTCTAAATCTATTTTCTTTACAACCACTTTAGTCCATTTTTCACATAATCCATTTTCTACAACAATTAATTCAGTGCAACCTATGCAAAAGCTTTTCTACAACCTATACAATTACTTCTACAAGACTACAACAATTACTTCTACAACAATTATTTATACAATTCATATTTTCAGGTCCATTTTATATTAAATCCATTTTCTTTACACCAATTTTCAGAAAATGGATTTAGTATAAAATGGACTTGAAAATTAGGCTGAATTTTGTTAATGGACTGAATTGTGCACATAATCCAGTTTTGGATAATTCAGCATTAACAACAATTCAGCACTAAAAATGCAATGACAACAAATCCATGCAATGTGCACAATGTACTGCACATAATCCATGCACTGCACATAATCCATTTTAAGACAATTCAGTCCATTAACAATCAACACTGCACAATTCAGTCCATTAACAATCCAATTATCCAACAATCAACACTGCACATAATTCACAAAAACCCAATGCAAAATTCCACAACCTTCTAGCATCAATACAACACTCCGATGCAAAATTGCAAAAAATCCAAGTTATTCAACAATGCAAATAATCAAGCAATGAATAATCCAATATTATAGAATTAATTCAGTTAAGTATATTTAAAGAGTTTTAGGAAAATTAGGCTCTGGGAGAGAGGGGCTTACCTCTGTTGAACCAACAAAGAGGAACCGAAGGTTGAGGGAGAGAGAGGGACCGCTTCAACGTCGATCGAGCTACTTGGAAGTGGAGAAGGAGCTGCCGGACACCTGCGGAAAAGAGGGGGCCGCTACAGTCTTCGTCGGAGCTTCAGAGCTCCAGAGGGGGAGAAAGAGCGAGATCGACCGAAGAAGCTTCAACGTCGAGGGAGACGTATCACCGGAGCAGGAGCTGGATTCGAGAGTATCGTCGGCGTTTTGAAGAAGCACCGGCGGTGGAGAGGCGGATGGGAGGGGGATTTTCGCTCGGGTGTGAAATCGGTCGGGTGGGAAAGAGGGAACGATCGATTTAGGGTTAGGGATTTTATTTCGCTCGGGTATTTATAGGAATCTAAGTGGGGAAAAAACGTACGTTACGTTACAAAAAAACGTAACGTAACGTACGTTTTTTAGAAATAACTGTGCGCTCCGCAGCGGGGCGTTATTTCGCCCCGTTACGGAGCGAATTTTCCCTGTTACGCTCCGTAACGCGCTACGGAGCGCGTTTTTTTCAAGACTGCATCAAATATATAAATTTGATATCTTAGAAATGATTTAATTTTTCTAATAGTATGACATAATATATATATATATATATATATATATATATATATATATATATATATATATATATATATATATATATATATATATAAAGGTATTCAAGGACATCTTCATATATACAAGCATAATAGAATAAAATAAACTATAGAATAATATTCAATAAAAATTGAAAATATGGATATAGAAGTAATTGAGATTCTAGTAACAACGAGAATGACAATAGTCATGTTAGTAGCTGACCAAGCAACTATGTAATAAGAGAAGTGGAGATAATATTGGAGAAGGCTTTAAGTCATCGGTAGTGCTTAAATAAGCTCCATAATATAGATCTCTAACATTTGTAACTATTTACAAGTCTCGCTCTCAAGATTCCATATAAACAATTTAAAAGTCTAGTTGAGTTAAGTAGAGGTGAAAGAACTTAAATTTTCCCTTACATATGTTAATGATATTGGGTGTGAATACCAAAAATATTTCTAAGTTAAAAACTTAATTGAAAAAGAACCAATCTGCTGATATATCGGGGTTATATATCGGGCGATATTGCAAATATCAGCCGATTTGCACACAAAGCAATTTGATCCGTTTTTTTTTTTAGCATATCGTCTAGGTTGACTCTGAAAAACGATATATCGGTGGATATTTAAAACAATTTCTTCCAATGACATGACAACATGTTCTTGGTAGCTAATTTTCCCTTCCCATGTAAATTATTAGCCAGAGGATATGGAATTAATTGATTGAAGTCTTATTGCTAATCTATGAGTGAGTCAACAACTTTGCAATTGTTCTTTGATACAAGTCTCTATATCATTTATTAGTTTTCTTTGGGAGAATTCCAAATGCAATGTCATCAAGAAGAAATGGTGAGGTTTTAGCAGAAATGCCCATATGTGTATGAGAAATAACATATATCTCATTGCCTTTTGCATATTTCTATTTCTATTCTAGGATTTTTTTAAAAATATTTTGCAACTGTATACTTCTAAAATGTGACATTTGGGGAAAACTAAAGTAACACATAAATTTTTACAGTTATTTCTTAGCTTATTTTAGTTCTCACGTTTTCTTGGACAAACCTATTTCATAATTATCAATTTAATCATTTTGGCAAGCTATCCCTTTAACCTATGTAACCCTAATACTTCGAAGGAACCATACCTGAACTAGATCCATATTTGATACTTGAACACATCGATACTTACACGATCTGTCTCAGATACACCTTTTGACATGTTTAAAAATTTGGGACGTATTCTAGACGAATCATAGATGTATGTGGGGCTAAAAAATTAAAAATTGAATGTATGAATGGTGTATCCACAACATATTGACATCATAATTTTTTTGGATTTGCCTAATCATGTTACATTTTATATCGTACATGTTTCATGCACATGTTTTTTATATGTTAATTGTATTATGTATAGTTTTGTCATATCCATGCATACTCATGTCCTAATTTTTCAAAATTCACCGTGTCTGCATGTTGCCATACCCATATTTTGTATCCATGTTCGTGCTTTGTTAACATACCAATTTTGTGTTAGAGTTAATCAAGCAATATAACATTATTATTGTTAGAATTATATTTGGAAAGGCAAGGTGTGATTAGTTTTATAATACAATAACAACTAAGCCTTTTATCCCAAGTACTTGGAGGTAAGGCTACATGAACCAAAAAAGAATCATGCCGGATTGATCACATGGAAGAACCTTCCACTCATTCCTATCGAGCAATATTCTTCATTTAAGCCTCTAGCATTCATATCTTTTTGTATCACCTCCATTCATGTTTTCTTTAGTGTTCCTTCACTCTTTTAACTTGTCCTACATTGATAAGCTCCACTCATGCGATTAGTTTTTATCATGTATGTTGCAAAACCAATTGAAATATGATTATCATAAAAAAATAATCACTGGATTAAGTTTGTACGTTATTAGCTGAAGGAAGGAAATGGTTGCAAAATAATTCAAAATAGAAGGATATGTAGGATAATCAATAAGCTCAGATAAAATATGTTATTTCTTAAAAACTCAAGGACATATATGCTAAAAACCCATAATATATTGATATAGCAGTAACATCATTCTCTAGAGTTGAGAAACAAGTTCTTGGTTTTACTATTTAGCCACTTGTGCTGTTGTATAAATTTTTGCATATAAATTGTTGTCATATTAGTTGGCTGTCAACAAGAGTAGCTATGTAGAAGAAACAATCTAGCTGCCACAATATATAAGTTCATGTTCATCTGCTAAGCATATCCTTCTATTGTGCTTGATGCATCTTGTGAGATGATTTCAAATGGAGACAAGAGGGTTTGACGTGGTGTCAGTTTTAATCCATCTGCCAATGATTAGTTAGCTTCCACTGCACGAGCTTCACTTTGGAGTTGATTCAATATAAGAAGAGAGTCCTGTACTACTAAATTTCTCCATGTCCTGAGGCTAGGGATGATGTGTCTTATATGTCTCTATCTGTGCAGTCTCTGCTTTATTTTTGCTTATATTTTCTATATATCATATGAATCTTATCGAAGTATACAATATTCCTCTTAATTTCTTTGTAGGGTGGTGAGCTTTGTTCTTTGCGATATGACTTGACTGTTCCATTTGCACGATACCTTGCAATGAACAATATCAATGCATTAAAAAGGTACCAGATAGCTAAAGTATACAGAAGAGATAATCCATCAAAGGGAAGATTTCGTGAATTCTACCAATGCGACTTTGATATTGCTGGTCAATATGAAATTATGGAACCTGACTTTGAGGTTGTCAAAGTTCTTACTGAACTTCTGAATGAACTAAATATTGGTGAATATGAGGTACTTGTTTCCTATTTCATTGGCATCAACTGTTTTATATTATTTATTTACTATATGTGTCTGTCTTAAAACTCTTGAACATCATGATAATTCATAATATTTTGCAAAACTATATCTACGTTAATTAAAATTTCTTCTTTGTATTTTTTGCTACGATCCTAGATAGATGTAAGTGTTAGAATTTTCCTGCTCAAATAATGATTGTCCATGAAGTTCTATTGTTGCAGATAAAGCTGAACCATCGAAAGTTACTGGACGGAATGTTGGAGATTTGTGGTGCACCTTCAGAAAAATTCAGAACAGTCTGCTCTAGTATTGACAAATTGGATAAGCAGTCATTTGAAGAAATAAAAAAGGAACTGGTGAGGAACTTGCATTTTTTGTGTTAATTAACTAAGTTGCAATTTTAAATGTCATCTTATTTTGAATAAGTTTGTTATATTTATATATTTAGCGCATATTCCAAGTTTAGAATATCCAAGTCAGAGATCATCAGCCAATGATTTAATTTTCAGAATCAAGAATATCTGTATCGAGTTATGGGACTATTTTGTAATGTGTTACCCAAAATCTGATATGGTATTTGCTATGCACATTGGTAAAGGCTGATATTTGGGACCTTGGTGCATTCCTTGTATTCTAGTGTTTTGTTAATTCTACTGGATAACATATCTCTGTTCCCAAAAGTTTAGGTATTGAAATATCATTTTAGAAGAAGAATGCTCTTTCACAAGAATAGCGCTTTGTATTTTTTGCCGTTACATAAGCATACAGTCAAGCTCTTGAACTTTCTTCCCATGTGTTTCATCAGATGAGTGAGATCATTCTATGTTTTGCCATTGTGTTTTTATTACTGTATTATCTGAAATCTTTAGTGTATGGCAATTTGAGGGTGCATTAAATTCGTTTGAAAGATATTACTTTTGGGGATTAGTTATAGACTGATTCTTTCTTCCAAGAAACACCTTTCATCCTCTATTGCAATTTTCAGAAGTTAAAACATATTTGTTTTGGTGAATGCTGTTGCTTTTTTTCTTAATCCATTGAAGTATCAGTGTATTCTTTGGATTGGATTCTTCAATTTGTGATGCAAATACATGTCTTTTGACATACTTCCCATTTCACCATCTAATTGGAAGTTTATTGTCAACCTAGGTGGATGAAAAAGGCTTGAGTATTGAAACAGCAGAAAAGATTGGTGCATTAGTTAAGAAAAGAGGACCACCACTTAAAGTATTATCAGAACTGAAAAGCGTGGACAGTCCGTTCTCAGAGAATGCTGGCTCTGTTCTTGCGTTGAATGACTTGGAGGTTTTGTTTATAGCCCTTGAAAGATCAAGGTGTCTAGACAAAGTGGTTTTTGATTTGAGTCTCGCAAGAGGTCTTGATTATTATACTGGAGTTATATTTGAAGCTGTTTTCAAAGGTGCTACACAGGTAATAATGTAATATATGTCCAAATGTTTGTTATGCTGTGTAGTAAAGAAAATTGTGGTTTTCGATTTATTTTGTTGGATCTTGAATAGCTGGCTACCAAACTACATACCCAACGTAGCGGCTTTCAGAACATTGTTTGGATATCGACAGTGACATTGAAAGTTGACTTGCATACTAAAGATTCTAGTTGTTGCTAGGGAATGTTTTAATATTTCTTACTTTATGATCTTGCACTGTTTTCCTGATTACAAGGTCTGAATCTTTCAGTTGTACTAGAGGCCAATTTGTAGATAAATGTAGAACTTATTACACATAATCAGCAAATCATAGGCAATCTCTTCACCTTGATTTTGCCAACAGAAGGCTTCATATTTCCTGCACTACACCTATGTATTAACTATTACGTGTGAACAGACCAAGATTTCATGTCCTGACATGGAGAGAGCCAAGAGTTGTACACAAGCTCAGCAAATTCCAGACACATGCTCACAACTGTACATTAATATGTACTACCAATCTATTTGTATACGTTTGGTTTTTTTATCTGTTAAGCAAAAAAAAAAAGTTTTAAAGAACATGTACTAATCATGAAAACAGGTATTTTGGAAAAGTTATAAATATACTTCATATATGTGTGCATAACTATGGAGAACATGTTCGTGACTGTCCAAACAAGTTTGACAGACAGATGGTTGTGCTTATCATATTCGACATAGATGGATATGGAAGTTTCTTGTGAAGACATGTTCTATATTGAATGTTGCAACCAGTGAAATTGATCAAACAACCTCCAATATCTTTGGGTCAGTACTGAAAGTGCTGTAAATCGGAACTCCAACCTTAAGCTGGCCAATACAAAGAAGAGTTCATCTTCTGGCTACATCCTTTATGCCTGAAGCGTGTGTACACCTCTTGGTAGTGCTCAGACATTTTATATTCTATTTGTGTTGTTTGGCCTCTTTCAATTTGGGTTCTCCCAAGCTCAGTTATCTGATCCCACCCATCCTCATCAGTTAGACGGTCTTTCATTTGGTTAACTTATATGCATTTAGGTTGATTTGTTAAGTAGGAAGTTTTACTGTTAAAATTGAATGGACATTTTTCTAATTTTGCTAAATTCTTCTTACATATTATTCTGTCCTGTGCACTTAAAAGGCATCCGTGAGGATTTTTCCAAATATGTCCTGTGAAAAGTTTCTCTTTGTACTTGGTATGCTTATTATTTTTAGTTGTAGCATTTGTAACCGACACATGTTCTAATGGATATGTATGATAAACATCGTTGCTCTATGTTCATAGTTTCCCCTTTTGTTGCTGCTTTAATCATATTAATCTTCCATGATTCCATCCTCTTATTTGTCGTCTGTCTTTAGGTTGGTTCTATAGCAGCTGGAGGGCGTTACGACAACTTAGTGGGTATGTTCAGTGGAAAACAGGTCCCTGCAGTAGGTGTAAGCCTTGGAATCGAACGAGTATTCGCTATTATGGAGCAGCTTGAGAATGAGAGGAATCAGGTAATACCTTAAGTTTTATTGGTCACCCCTCATCAGTGGCATTATCTTCTTTAATTACTTGTGAAACCAGTTGTGTGTGCTCGTAAGTTATGCTTGTGATGTCATGGAGAAGACTAAATTTATTTCTGTTTTTATGCATTTATTAATAAATATCATTATGTGATACTGATTATAGCTGTAGAGTAACTTTGAGTAATAAATTAACTGTTAGATTAGACTATCTTATCTTTGTATTTAGTCCAACATCGTCTATGAGTTTATTTATATGGGTCTTGTAAGACCTATATACGTATCCCTTCACTTATGATAATATTATCTGGCTATTTCTCGACATGGTATCACAGCACAAGTTGTGAAATAGATATTAGCCCTCCATCTCAAACCTATTTTAATCTAAGCCCTCCAATAAAAAAAACCCTACTCTAATCCTCTCTCCCTCTTTCCTCCCATGCCATCACCTTCCTTCTTCTTCTTCTTCCTCTCTGCCAGCAGCCACCTGCCGCTGCTGCCCCTTTGCAGCCTCTGTAGCTGCTGGTTTTCCCTGCAGACCAGCAGCTCCCTGAAACCGCTGGTTTTTCCCTGCAGAAAAAGCAACCTGCTGCTGTTTTTCTCCTTTGCAGTATTTGGTTTTTGATGCTGTTTTTTGCTGCAATAATACAGCTGCTGCAATAATACAATCCATTCAGCAGCCACTTTTTCTGCAGCTCTATTTTCCCTCTGCTGTTTTTTTTTCCTCTGTTTTTTTGCTGATTTTGCTGCTGCCAGCCATCAGACAGCCGAACAACTTTTTTCAGCCAGTCATTGTCTTTTTGCTACTGCAAATTGATTTTCCTTGAGGTTCTCTTGATAATCGATGCTGGAAATTGATGTTTGCTTTTTTTGCAACTTGAGTATGCATGCTCGTGCTTGGGACGATCCTCCGGTGTTTCATTTGGTTTCTACCGCTACTACTAATTGATCTTACTGCTACTATTAATTGATCTTACTGTTGTTGATGTTGTTATTTAACTACTATTACTGCATTTGCTATTAAGATTTATCTTATGTAAGTTGGATTTTGATTTGTTTACCATATCTTCACCATCTAATAATTCCATTATTGGCTTTAATATTACTACTATTGCTATATCTAATGTTCTCGAACATATATTTCCACACACACTGCTATCACTGATAAACTTAATGGTGATAATTGTTTGTTATGGTCTCAATTCTTTTGTGTATTTATTGGAGCACAAAGGAAAATTTGGCATTTTCTTGATAGCATGCCAGATACAAAGGATCCTTCCTAATCTAATTGGCTTGCAAATGACTGTTGTGTTATTACTTGTCTTCTCAACTGCAAGAATGAAAAAGTCAGTTCTGGAGTAATGTTCCTTAATAGTACAAAGGAAATTTGGGATACTCTTAAAGAGGTATACCATATTCGCCAATAGAAGTATATTTCTAGGATATTTAGGTACAAAAGCCTCTTTTCACTCTCCACTAAGGGGAGATGTCTGGTCCTGCTTACTATTCAACAATTCATGGTATTTTAGACGAACTGAAGGTTCATCAGTCTCTGGTAATTAATTTAAAGACCCTAAAGGAGTATCATCAGGATCACGCCATTGCCTGGTTCCTTTCTAGTCTAGACTTTCTTATTGACCTAGGTACAAGGTCAAATCCTTATTGTTGAGGCTTCTCTAACTGCTACATACACTAGAGTTCGTGTCTCCACTAGATCACCATATCAGCTACTTCATCTTCTGTTTCTAACGAGAACTCTGTTTTATTTTCTGGTTAAGGACATGATCGTGGTTGCGGCCATGACCGTGATTAAAGGGGAGACCATAGTCGTGGTGGTTGCAATTCAGGTGGGTGGTCAAGAATTCTGTCAATATGACCACCAAAATCACACATTTGATCGTTATTAGGAGAGGTATGATAAATCAGAATGGATTCAAGTTATGATGAGCAATTTTACTTGCGGTCCTTGTGGTTTTACTAGTCTACTCCACAACAACTCTTGTTACAAAAGCTGCTCTTGCAACGTCTTCTTTTCTAATGGTTCATATTCTATAGGTTGATCCGAACAGACTCGTGCGTCTTCAATCCACCTTGGCTAGTACTCATATCCGAACAGACTCGTGCGTCTTCAATCCACCTTGGCTAGTACTCATATCATTACTCATGCATCCTCGTTACATGGGTTATAGATTCTAGAGTTTCCTCCCATATGACTGGTATTAGGGAAAAATTTGCCTTCCTATATTTTTAAGATAAATACCCTCAAGTTTATAGTGTTGATGGTTTATATTCTTAAGTGGTGGTGATGGGGTAGTTCGTACTATTACTTCATTAACCCTCAGTAAGATTCTATTTATTCCTAAATTTTCTGTCAATTTGTTATCTATTAGCTAAATACCAAATATAGCAACTGTTTTGTGGTATTCTTTCCAATCTATTGTTTTTCATGACCTCCATACTGGGATGAGGATTAAAAAGGGTCATGAACAAAGAGGAATGTACTATCTGGATGACTCAAATTCACTTATAGGATCTGCTGCTAGTTCCTTAATCAAATTATCCTTTATAGTGGGGTCAAGGTCCTGGACATCCTTCTCTCCAGAGTCTTTGTCTTGTTCTATCCAATATATCTGATGTATCTCGGTTAGATTGAGTCTTGTGAACTTAGTAAGCATTGTGTTTCATATCCTAATAGAGTCGATACACGTAGTAGTACCCCATTTGAACTAATTCATTCTGATACTTGGGGGACCATTCGTTTTCCCTCTTTTAACAGTTTTAGAAATTTTATTCTCTTTGTGGATGATTCCTCTCGCATGACATGGATGTATTTGTTAAAGGTCTCTTTCTTGTATGATCGAACTATTTTATAAAGAAATAAAAAAATAATTTTCTAAATCTATTCGTAATTTGTGTATTGATAACGTTAAGGAGTATATGGAAATTGACATTTTCCTGTTTTGTGCTAATATTAGAGTTATTCATGAGACATTTTATTCTCATATGTTCCAACGAAATAGTGTTACTGGAATATTTTAGATATTGCTTGTACCCTAATGATGCACATGTATGTTTCAACTTCCAAGATATTTGTAGTTTGATGTTGTTCTGTGTGCGTGCCACTTGATTAATAAGATGTCTTATGTCTCGCATGGTATAACTTCTTTTTTCTGTCTTTATCTTAGTACAACCATGTTTCCTCTTCTGTCTTGAGTATTTGTGTGTACATGTTTTATTCAGGATTTAACTCCTGCTTTGGACAAGCTATCTCCATGCTCTATCAAGTGTGTATTTGTTGGTTACTCTGGGACCAAAAAAGGTATAAGTGCCATAATTCATTGTCTAGAAAGTATTGTCTCTGGTGTACGTCTAGAGAGCAATTATTTCCTTCTCTTCCTCTTTCCTTTTGTCTCCTACAGAGGTTAAGAAGGTGTCAGTCCTAATACAAGGGTGGAGAAGGTGCCGTCTCTAAAACTCCTGTTAGTATTCTCTCGCCATCTTAAAGTGTCTCTCCCAAGCTCACTGTAGTTTCACCATCTCCAGTTATAGGTCCTCCACACTACAACCTTTACCTTTTCATGTTTCTAATATTCTCATTGCTCTCCGAAGAGTAAACGCTCTAATTCATTCTATTCTTTATTTGTTTTCTATGATAGACTTACCCCATTGTTTTGTTAGTTTGCTCTTTCTGTCTTTTTTTTTTTTTTTTTTTTATCCTGGTTATTTCGAGCGGTTGTGTTAGTCTCAACCTGGCATAAGGACATGGATGAGGAGATGTAAGTCCTAGTTTCTCGTGGAATCTAGAATCTGGTTAATGCTCCAAAGGGAGATTCTATGTTGGTTGTCGTTAGGTATATATGTCAAGTCGGATGGTTCGGTGGACCAGTGTAAAGCTTGTTTTATTTCGAAAGATTTTTCCCAAACCAAACGTATGAGTCAATTACTTGTAGATCTCTCTTATGCTTGTTTCAACTCCGTTTGCATCCTCTTCTCACTTGTTGTGAATATAGATTAGTTGATGTTCTAGTTAAATGTTAAATATGCTTTTTTATATGGTGATTTACATGAGGAGGTTTATATGAAGCAACCTCTAGGGTAATGTTGCTCATGGGGAGAATGTGGTCTGCAAACTCAAGAAAGTAATTTGTAGACTTAAGCAGAGTCCTCGAACTTGCTTGAGAGATTGTTGGTATTGGTTTTCCATGCTCATTATGATCATTTTGTCTTTGTCTAGCGTACTACTTCCGGTATTATCCTTGTTTTATATATCGATGATATTCTACCAACTAGGAGTGATACAACTCTTATTGCTCAAATACAACACTTTGGAAGTAAAGATATGGAAAGACCGAGATATTTTCTTGGAATTGAGATAGCATATCTGTGAGTTAGTTCTATTTGAGAGGAAGTATGCGCTGGATTTCTTGGATTAGGTGGCTTGTTTGGCTGCAAACCTGCTGTATCCCAATGGAGTGTAATTTATCAGGGTATCAAACATGATAGGAGGATGATCAGCAAATTTATCTATCTCATAGTTATCCGGCTTAAATTGTCCTTTATTGTTGGATTACTAAGCCAATTCTTGCAAAAACCAAATGAATGTTTACTAGAAAGCTGCTCTGAGGGTTCTAACATATATTAAGAGCTCTCATGCAAAGGGTCATTCTATAAGAAATATGAACATTTTCACATTTCTATCTTTTTAGATGAAAATATGAAAATATTCAAATTTTTACTGAAAAGCTGCTCTTTAGTTTCGTCTTTAGCATATGTATGCAATTTTATTTTCAGTTAACTTTCAGTCTGAGATTCATCTTTAGCACATTAGGAGACTTATAATTCTCTCAAGCTATTCAAAGATTTTCTTTTGTAGAGAAAGAAAAACATGGATTGCTTTATTCAGATCATACCGAAATCAGATTATGTTGCTCTGCTATATGTTTTACTCTGCCTCTATAGCTATCTCATAGTGAAATACGATCTATCAAATGCGTAAATTTTAGTTCGTCTGTGACATTCAAACATTACTAATTTTCCTCTTCTTTTTCTAGGTGACTCGTGCTACTGAGACGCAAGTTTTAGTGGCAATTCTTGGTAAAGATCTTGCTCTGGCTGCCGAACTGGTGAGTGAGCTATGGGATGCAAAAATAAAAGCAGAATTTGGCCTCACCAAGAGGGTAATGAACCATATTAACCGTGCGAAGCAATCTGGCATCCCGTGGATGGTGCTAGTGGGCGAGTCAGAAGTAGCTGGTGGTATTGTGAAATTAAAGAACATTGACGCTAACCAAGAGGAGGAAGTCCCAAGAGCACAAATGGTTGAAGAGCTCAAAAGAAGGTTAAATGTTTGATGCAGATCCTAGACATCAAACTAAGATTCCTCATTTGTTTTTGACTCTACTGCTGGACTGTGGTGGGTAACGATCAAAGCTGATGCACTGAACAATTCTTATTGTTCGTTTTCTTCACGGTTGGGGAGCTTTTATCGAACTGGTGTCGCTAAACTATAGCTGTATTCATACTTGTTCTCTTTCCTTCTACAGTATAGAGATTTATCAACAAGATAACCCCCAACGGGGGAAGTGTATAACAAACTGTGTTGTTTAGTTAGAAAGCAAGCTGTTGGTTGCAGAGATGAGAATAAGTGGGCTTAAGGACTAGTTCTTGATCTATTTAAAATTTTGAACTTAAAATAAATTTGTTTTTTTAATTTAAATTTTTGAATATGACGGGACCAAGAAATGGTTTATTGGCCTGCGAATTCTCAGATGCTTACTATGCGACATGGTCTTCAAATTCACATTTTTTTTAAAGTACTTATTACCTTTCAATATGATTTTTGTATACTAACTGAGTGGAGATGGATTCTGTTGTGCATTTTGGTTCTGGATACTTCCTGCATTGGAGTATCTCTACGCTTGTAAAGGGACTACTATAAATTGGAGAAGGGGAACTTATAAAGGGGCACAATTTTTTTCCTAGTGAGCCCATTTTCATTTTAGTAAAGGGGAGAATTTCTTAGTGAGCATAATTGGTATTTCGAAAATATCCTTGAGCTTATCTCCCTCTTCTCTCCTCATTTCTCCTCCAACCGCCCTAACCCAAAATCCTAGCTTCCTCTTACCCCCCCTCCAACTTTCCCTTATCCTTTCTATCATTTTCTCTACCTCCTTCTCCTACCAAATCTCCTTTCTCTCCCATTCTCGCCGCCGAGGAAGAGATGCCGCCGACCCCGCCGCCGCTGTCGGTGTTCTCCCGCTGCCGGTGTTCTCTCGTCGCCGCCGTCGACTTCCCTCCATTAGTAAGTGAGTTTTCCTAATTTAGCAATATTTATTTTAAAATTTAAATTTTTTTATTTTTGGATCAAACAACTCTTCATTATGATTTTGTTAGGATGGAGATGAGGAAGAGTGAAGGAGCTAGCAAAATTGGTTCTAGCATTATTTTGTTAATTTTAATTTTTAATATTTAGATTATAATTATGAAGAAAATTTAATATTGTAATCGTAGTTGTAAAATATGCGAAAATTTAGTTATTTTTCTAATTATGGACGTTAATATTAAAATTTATTAGTTAATTTAGAAGTTTAATGGTATTGTCCTAATGGTTGATTAAGTAGCAAAAGACGGTTTCAGTGTCTTTAAAATTTAATATTACACTATCTTGCAGCAAAAAAATAATTAGGGAAAATATGATATTTGTAGTAAATTATACTTTGTTACTACTTACTTACACAGAAAAGTTATTGTTTTAATAAAAACATCTATGAATGAAATATCTTTGTATTGCATAGATATATCAGGCAGAATCTTCTCGTGTTCGACCAACTGTCTCGTTAAGAAGGAAGAAAGCAGTATCTCGACCATAAATCCAACGCCCGATACGAGAGAGAGAAATCGAAGTTACTGTAGATACTGAATTAAATGTAGAAACTCCTAATTTGATCAGATATGATAGTGCAAGACTAGAGGAAGGGAATACTGATGCAGGAGGCTCTCAAGATGATCTTCAAGAGTCAAATTATCGAGATCCAGTTGATTTATCTGTATTGAAGAGTTTCAAGACGCACGTTGCTTTCTTCGTATTAAAAGATGAGGTAATTATTTCCCAAAAAAATGATAAACCATTTATTGTGTGTGTGCATATGTTATGACTATATTATATATACAGGAACGAGATCCACTGCATTGTATTAGTCACTGGGGAAAAATAAGTGCATGGTCATTGACGACATCACTTGCGAAAATTAAAGTCGTGATCAGTAGTTGCACTCAACCAAAACAACCACCAGAAGAACAAGCAGAGGAACAAGCACTAGAACAAGCCACTCCTGAAGCACCGAATATAGCAGTAATGACTCGAACCCGAAGCAGACGTTACCCCCCCAGGAAGACACGAAGACAGTGATTAGTTTATATGCTAAGTGCATTGATATGGATGTTGTAAAAAACTTGAAGCGATAAGTGACAATATTCTTTTTTAAACAATTTGCTTATTTGATGAATATTTGCTCTTTGTTTGTAGTGAATCCTAATATTTGATGTTTGTTTGTCAAATATTTGCTCTTTGTTTGTATGGGAGCTTATTTGGTTTATCTGTATGTGTTGCAACCAAGTGACTGTTATGTTTTTTGGTTGAAGTGTTTATTTTGGTGAAAGTAACTAAACATATTCTTTGTATCAGTGTATCAGCGGTTGTATCTTTGTATTAGTGTATCAGTGTTGTCTTCACTATATCAGTGTATCATTATTCTCGGGGACCTTAGCTTCTCTGTTTTTTTTCTTCACTATATTTTTGTTGTATTTATATGTGTTAAATTGCTCATTTTTGTCCTTAAAGTGATGTGAATATATGTTGACTAATGACAAATTAGTTTATTTCGTATCCTAACTGTGTATTAGGTGTCCGGACTGGCAATCCGGACAGCAGTCCGCTGTCCGGACTGCCAGTCCGGACAGCGGTTTCCAGTCCATGTTATCAGCCCGGACAGCGGGAGAACGAAGAAGGGCAAAATGGAACATTTTTTTAGAAGGCAAACTTGATATATATGGAAAGTTTTAACTGGGCTCACTAGGAAAAAACTTATGCCCCTTTAGAAGTTCCCTTGAAGAAGATTGAATGATGGGTTTCATTGCAAATTGCTTGGTTTTGATAAGAAACTTCTAAAGGGGCACACTTTTTTTACTAGTTAGCCCACTTAAAAACTCTTCATATGTATCAAGTTTGTCCTTAACAAAAATGTTCGCTTTTACCCTTCTTCCTCCTCACGAGTCCTCCAGCTCTCCCACGTGCCATAGATAAGGTTTTTTGATTTTTTTTTTTTAAGTTAAAAATCCATTTCATTTGAGTTGATCGACATTTTCTCCAGATAATTTGCTATTTTAAAGTTGATTTTTTTTTCCTTTTGCGTTTTTTTTCATTAGAAATCCAAACAAAAGAGAAATTTTTGAGTTGTGTCGAACGAGACTACACTGATAGTTCGGATAGGTATTTCTGGTCCGGACTGGCAGTCCGGACAGGGACTTCCTGTCCAGGTCTGCAGTCCGGACGCCTGATACCCACTCAATATACGAAATAGACTGATATATCAATATCGGTCTAATATTGTAAATATTTCTGATATTACAGGTACGAGATGCCTTATATTGCTGATTCATATACTCTAAACCATTGGCCTACACTTATAATGACTTCAATATCTTAAACCTTGCCTATAAGAATAATATATAAGAGAACTTAAAATAGAAGGAATGTTGTCCATCCAAGTAAACATACATTAACATAATTTTAAGAACAAAAACGAGCAAAGACACACATACAAACAACAAAAATATAGTGAAGAAAGAAACAGAGAAGATAAGCTCCCTGACAAATTAAAGGGGCTATATGTTTAAAACACTGTTACATATGAATATGTTTAAAACACAAGCAATGTTCATTCACTGATAATGATGAACCTGAGTGTAACCAGAAATAAGCATTTCCACCAAAATCGCATAACAACCACTCAGTTGCAACACATACAAATAAACCAAATAAGCTATGGACGTCCAACTGTAGAATATTTTGATTCATTACAAACAAAGAGAAAATATTCATCAAAATAGCAAAATATTTGAAACAAAACACTGTCACTCATCATCTTTGAGTTTCTTAGAAGCTCCATAACTATACATGATAATAGTCGCACATTTAACAAAAGGGGTCTACTACAGTTTTTGAGATATCAATGCACCTAGAATATAACCTAATCACTATCTCCGTGTCTTTCTCGGAGGTTGATGTCTGGTTCTGATTCGAGTCATTATCATTTATCGAGTGCATCAGGAGTGACTTGTTCCTCTGCTTGTTCCTCTAGTTGAGTGCAACCAGTTATCACGGTTTTAATCTTCACAAGTGCACTAAATAATATCTCATGCCACTTCTTGAATGCTTTCTCCCCTTGCACAAGTAATGGATCTATTATAGCCACTGCGCGTGTATATCTCTGTAGAATTATCCAGGAAAAATAAAGCCATTAGTTAAACTTGGTACTATATGGGACATAAAATAAAAAACATATATGGAGATTACCTCATCCACGACATCTGGGCGGGTTGATTGACTTCCTTCCTCTGCATGGGGTTCATCTGGTACTGCTCTAAGAAAACGCTGTGAAACTTTATATAGCCACGGAATATAATCTGTCGTGCAATTCAACGGGTAGTCAGCAATGCATCCATGGTGCTCTTGATGCAATACGTGATCTAACCAATTAATTCACATCTCCTCAATGTGAGTGTACTTTACCATGTAGCTATTGGCTGTTACACATCGCACTTCACGTAACGGTGAGAATGGTGGAGACGGAACGTACTGTTTGCGACCAAATTGCCTTAGCACACGGACCTGATGGTAAGGCTCAATCACACTGCACATCTTCAATGTACCCATATAAAAGGTAATTTCTCTGAAAGGATAGTTTTCTCTATAATTTCTATATAGATCCCAAACTACCTGTAAGTTTGTTAAGCACACAAAACTACATTAGTTACCAACATGTAACTTGCAAACTAAATAAGTACATAAAAAGCGCAATATGTTACCTGGTTGCCAGTGATTTTATCTAGACTGGACCGAATAGACTGTACATGTGATTGAGAGACATTGTGATCCCCTCTGCTCAACCTACGACAAGCAAGTGGTTCACCATCGGTAAAGTATCGGTTCGACACTGGCATAAAGATAGGAAAATGAGAAAAAAATCGAAGCCTATAATAATGTGAGATACCCGGCAATCTGAACAACGTTAGCTCGAGAAGCAAACCCAAGCTGCCTATATAACCATGCAAGAGCCCCAACACCCCATGCGAATGTATGAATATTTTCGAGGTCATGAAGCAATGGTAAGTAATTAATAGACACTCTCGTACAGCTCTTGTCCGCAAAAAGCGTGCAACCAAGAAAATACAGTAAATATGCTTTTGCAGCACACCGAATCCTATGTTCGGTGTCGGTGTCAACTACCCCGTAAAAATTCTCTTAACCAATCCAGTCGAACCAATGCACCGCCTTTCGTATTAAGCTCATTCCACGCTTCAGAATAACTGACACCAAGGAATTAGTAATTGTGTCAGCAGCTTCACGTGAAACTGTTGATTCTTATTGGCATACGGATTTTCCTGCTATGGGCAAGCCAAGCAAGTAGAAAATATCATCCAACGTAATCGTCATCTCAACAAACGACATATGAAATGTGTTTATTTTAGGATGTCATTTCTCAACAAATGCGCTAATCTCAACAGCGCTAATGTATTGGTAGGAGCATTTGACTAATAGATATAATGAAGACCCACGTACTAATTCCATGAATCGGGTGTTTGCTTGCGGTGTCGTCAATGACCATGCACTTATTTTTCTCAAATGACTAATACATCGCAGTGGATCTCGTTCTTGCATATATAATATAGTCATGACATATGCACACACACAATAATTGGTTTATGGTTTTTTTACGGGAAATAATTATCTCATCTTTTAAGACGAAGAAAGCAACGTGCATCTTGAAACTCTTTAATACTGATAAATCAACTGGATCTTGATAAATTGACTCTTGAAAGTCATCTTGAGAGCCTCCTGCATCATTATTCCCTTCCTCTAATCTTGCACTATCATATCTTATCAAATTAGGAGTTTCTATATATAATTCAGGATCTATAACAAATTCAATTTCTCTCTCTTATATCGGCTGACGGATTTGTGGTCGAGATGCTGCTTTCTTTCTCCTTAACGAAACAGTTGGTCGTACGCCAGAAGATTCTGCCGGATCCATCTATGGAATACAAAGATATTTTATTCATAAATGTTATTTATCAGAACAGTAACTTCTCTATGTGTAAGTAAGTAGTTACAAAGTAAAATTGGCTACAAATATCATATTTTCTCTATTTTTTGCTGCAAGATAGTGTAATATTAAAGTTTAAAGACACTTAACCCATCTTTTGCTACTTAATCAACCATTAGGACAATATTATCAAACTTCAAAATTAACTAATAAAATTTAATATTAACATCCATGATTAGAAAATTAATTAAATTTTGCATATTTTACAACTAGGATACAATATTAATTTTTCTTATTAATTATAATCTAAATATTAAAAAAATAATAAAAAATTGCTACAACCAAATTTGCTACCTCCTCCCCTCTTCCTCCTCTCCAACCCAACAAAATCACCAAACTCTAATATTGAAGAGTTGTTTGATTCAAAAATAAAAAAAAAATCAAAATTTAAAAAAAAATTACTAGATTAGGAAATCTCACCAAGCAATAGCGGGATGGCGGTAGCGACAATGAGCTGAGGTCGGCGGCAGCGACAGCGTGAGATCGGTGGCGGCCCTAGCTTTAGCAATGAGAGAGAGAGGAAGATTTGGAAGGAGAAGGAGGTAGAGAAGGGGAAAGAGAGGATTAGGGAAAGTGGGAGGGAAAAGAAGAAGTTAGGGTTAGGGTTTTTTGGGTTTGGGCGGTTAGGGAAAAAATGGGAGAGAAGAGGGAGAAGGATGATAAATAGATGTGAGAGGGCATTTTCGGAATATTTAGTGTGCTCACTTGGAAAATTTTCCCTTTCGTAAATTCTATATGAGCTCACTAGGAAATCTGGGCTTACTAGGAAAAATGGTGTGCTCCTTTGGAAACTCCCGTTTTGATAGAGCGGTGTTGGGTACCAGAATCCAACCATCAATTAATCGGTCTGCCTTTCTAATGCAGATCAGATCCGTACATTAATTGGGTTTTGGATTAGAATAGAAGAGTGCTTCTAAGGGAGAGTTTTTAGAGGGGCACACCATTTTTCCTAGTGAGCCCACTTAAAAACTTCATCCATATTACAAGCTTGCCATCGAATTTTTTTATACTAAAATACTCTTTTCTTCAATCTCTCCTCTCATTATTTTCTCAAACTACAGATCAGTTAATCCAAAAAAAAAAAAAAACTATAAAACCCACAACTATTCCATCAAATCTTTTTCTATATTAAATTATCTCACAAATTAAATTCGAAAATTAATTTTATTAGGTCTTTACTTACTCAAAAATCCTAAAAACAGTGCGGATTGTTAAAAATTATGAACCCAAAAAGAACTCAAAGTCCGGACTACTCTCTACTGTCCGGACTAGCAGTCCAGACGGTCCAATATCCGTCCGAATTGGAAGTCCAGACAGTGGGTTTCTGTCTGGACTTCCAGTCCGAACGAAATTTGTATATTTTCGTCCAGGAGATAAATGTCACTATAAATAAGTCTTTTTTTGTCTCATTATATATGAAGTCATTGTAGTATGTGGTAACAACAATCCCACTAAAAAAATCTTACTTCTTTTTTCGATCCCTGCTCTTTTTACTTTACTTTATTTTCTCAAATAAATGACATTTTCTCCCAAATAAGCATAATTTATTCGATTTAGTTTCCATTCCTATTTGATTCAGTTTTTTCGAAATTGATACATATTTACATATGCTCACCACCATAAACAATAAGAAATAAACACAAAGAAAAAGTATTTTATAAATGATCATTTCAACTAATGCATTGGTCCATAAATCAAAATCAAATTTTGCAACATTCTGAAACGATTTCATTTGCATTCCGAATCGAAGAGAGAGAAAAAATTTTGGGTGGAGGAGGAGATAGGGAAGGGAAAGAGGAAGATGAATGTTTAAGAAAGGTGGAAGAGGGAAGAAAGAGAGGAGTTGGTTTTTTGGATTTGAAATTTGGCCGGCCCTAAAATGGAGAGGAGGGAGAGAAGACTGGAGGTGGGGGGAAGAAGGAAGGAAAAAGTAGAAGAGAAAGAGAGTGAGTGTATTATTAAGATATTTGGTGTGCTCACTAGGAAAGCTCTCTCTTTTGAAAAGAGAGAGTGGGCTTAGTAGGAAAACTGGGCTCATAAGGAAAAATGGTGTGCTCCTTTGGAACCTCCCTTCTAAGGGCGTCCACTAAAATGCTACGAGCACCCATCGAAGTTCTAGGGTGCACCTGCTAGATAACTTTAGAATATTATTAACTTGCTATTTTATTTTTATGTTAGTAACACCTAACTTAGGGGGAGAGACATGGTTAGGAGAGGATGGGAGGAGGGCTCAAGTTATGGGGTTTAAGGGGTCAGAGGGTGAGGGGTAATGGGGATGCTGGATTAGAGGGTGAGGGGGCTTTGAGGAGCAGGAGAAGAGGGGCAGGAGGTGTCGGAGGGAAGGGAGTGTGGGAGAGGAGGGTGGAGGGGCATGCGGTTGCTGGGAAGAGGGGAGGAGAATGAAGGAGAAGGGGATTAGTTTTCGATTGGATTTAACATCGTTTGATAAGTAATCTCCGATTATGGAAAAAGACATGATCACAAAAAGAAAAGAAAAAAAAAAAAACTTGTAATTTTTTAAACTTTAAGAGGTGGATTGTAATTTTTTAAACTTTAAGAGGTGGACTTACGGAGCAAAGTGAGATGTGCTCCAATAGAAATTTCCCTACATAGGTCAAGCTTATTGATGGTGCGGATTACTTATGTAAATTCCAAACGAGCACACCACTTGACTTTAGTGAGCACCATTTGCTTAGTGAGCACATCATCTCTTTTAAAAAGAGTTTTTTTTTCTCCCTTAGTGAGCATACCAATCTTCCAATATTACCTCTCTCAAATCTATTCTAACTCTCTTTGAGGGGATCTTAGATGTAACTTTTCTGACCATAATTTCTCTTTCATTTGATTTATAGAATTTTTCTTAAGATTTTTAAATAATAGAAAGAAATTGAGCACTAATTGAAGGATATATTAGAAGTTGAATTTTTTTTCTTATGGTATTTTTCATGTGTTTATCACTTTTATTGATAAATTATTTAAGTTAATTAATATAGAAAAATATTTTAATAAATAGATTTAATGAATGGATTCAAATTTGAGGAAAATACAGTGAGGTTTATGGTTTAGAAACCCGAAAATTTGGAATTTTATGGGTTTGGGTGTGTTTGAGAGAGAGATTGAGTTTGGAAAGAAGATATAAGGTGAAGGGTAATTTTGTCAAAAAAAATATCAAACTTGCAATTCTTTACGGGAAATTCTAAATGTGCATCACTTTTTTCCTAGTGAGCACCATGGACTAACTTTGAAATAATTATAACTTTACCATTTATTTTTTTTAGATAAAAATGAGCTTCACATTTTTCTTAATGAGCACCTTGACTCTTCTTATTTCTTTCCTAACTTTTCTTCTTACTGCATGTGTCGGCGGCATGCGAGAGGGAAAGAGAGAAAGACGGTGAGCGGCGAAATTCCTTGCACAGTGATGGGGAGAACGGTGAGAGGTAAAGGCGAAGGAAGTTAGAGTTGGTGCTCACTAGGAATTTTTTTTTTTTGGAGAGAATTAGAGTAAAAATTATAAAATTGGTGATACTCATTAAGAAAAAAAAGACTATGTTCTCAGTAACATGATGCTCACCAAGCAGGAGTGCTAACTAGGAAAAAAAGCGGCGCACATTCAGAATTTCCTGTTCTTTACAACTTAGGCATGGTGATCAATAAGTCAAGATGTGTGTCCATTTAGAATTTTCCATTACCTTATTCAGTGTCCGATAATTTTCTGCAACAAAATATGTAAGGGCGGGGAGTTTCCGAGGGAGCACACCACTTTTCCTAGGGAGCCTTTTTCGTCCGGGCACGCCGGACTGGTGGAGAGTGGGCTCAATAGGAAAAATGGTGTGCTCCTTTAGCAACTCCCCTCAAACGTGGTTTCTAATGGGTTTCCACCCGTATGCCCAAACCCGTCTGAAGTTTCGGAAACTCTTAAACAAAGTCCGCTGAAACCGCTGCTCTGTAGCCTCAGGCTGAGCTCGGGCCAAAACCTAAACGACCGAGAAAGGCCATCGAGAGAGCTCACCGCTTCATCAGGCGACAAATGGTAATTTTATTTCATTTCCTTTTTTTTTTTTTTTTAACTTTTAACCCTAATGCCTTTACTAAATTTTACCAACAATTGTTCGTCCGATCAGTTATATTCTCTTCCCATTCTCGCATAAAAACACAATTTTATTCTGTGATTTGTTTCGAATATCTAGATCTCAGTAGTTATCAGTTGAAATAACATGATTTTAAAGTTTTTTTTTTTTGACAATTTAAGTACAATTTACCCCCAAATGTTTATGTTGAGATATAATCGAGATATGATCATAGTGCTAAAATATTTTGAGATACTTTCCTATTAAATTGTGAGATATTTTCCTAAATTAGGGTAGTTGACAAATTTTTTATTTGACTAATTTATGATAGTTGACAAATTTCTGATTGACTAATTGAAGATTTTATGTAATTAGTATCAATTACATATCCTGTAATTATTCTTTTTATTGCCTCCTTCACCTATAAAAGGATGGCTCATTATACAGTTCAATAACAAGAAAATATACAGAAATTTCTTCATTCCGCTTTCGCTCTATTTTTTCCAACATGGTATTAGAGCTACCAGAATTCTGGTGCCTCCTCTAGTTTCTTTTGTGAGTGCATAAACCACCATAAGTGAGTTTTTTCTTTGTTCTCACACATCTCGAAGCTCTTTGTGTCCGTTTCGGCCATTTTGAAGTCAGATCTCGACAATCTTCTACCTTCAGATTGTTTGTCTCCCTTCGATCTCCTTCCATCAAAATTTCAGCTCTATCGGACTTGACAAGCTCTTCCACACACCGTGTGAAGTCTCTATAAGTGGTCTTTACGTACCTCTCTTATTCAACGCGTGAGTCCCACTTGTCCTGGTCAATTCTGTTCTACATTCAGGTTTGGCTTTTTCGGACGCTGATTTGTTTTTGGTTGATTTTTCGGGAGTTGAGTTTGGCATATCTGTTCTAAAATGTCTTCCCAAAATGATATTGTTCGTCCATTTGATATTGTTTTGGATGGAACCAACTATAGCTTTTGGGCTTCCAATACGAAACTTTTTCTCAAAAAAAGAAAATTGTGGCGTTATGTTTCTGAGGATTCTCCTAAGCCTGTTCGTACTAAGGATGAGTCTGCCGCTGATTACGCTACTCGCTTGGACGACTGGGAGAGTATTCATAGTAAAATTCTATAGTGGATTGTTAATACCTCAATTCCATCTATTAACAGTCTTCTACCCAGGCTCGAGAATGCAAAAACTGCATGAGATTTCTTGGTTGCTCGATACGACTGCTGCAATGATGTTTCTATTCAGTTTTAGATTGAGACAAAATTTTACCAGATGCATCAAGAATCTGGTCAGTCTATTAATGAATTTTACTCTCAAGTCGCTCTTTTTTGGGATCAATTGACTGCTGCCGAACCCCAACTTCATTGTGCTGCAGACATCGAGCTCTTTGTAAGATATCGGGACCGTTGCAAGTTCATCATTTTATGATGGCTCTTCGCGATGACTTTGAGTCCACTCGGGCAGCCCTTCTTCATCGTACGCCACTTCCTACCATGGATGTTGCTGTTTCTGAGTTAATTTTCGTAGAGCATCGTCGCCTTACTATGAAGCTACAGTCTCCCGATTTTGTTTTGGCTGCTGTTTCTTCGGCTTCCTCCCAACGATCTGCTCCACAGTCACAATTTCCTTCTCAAAAGTTATTTTATCAGTATTGCAAGAAAAGCGGTCACTTGATTACTAATTGTTTCCAGTTGCAACAAAAAAGGGACGAGACTCTCGTGGTTCCCTCCAATAGGTTGCTGCGATTGTCTCCACTGATCGCTCTACCCCTGAGTCTTCTTCTCAGTCTACTTTGCTCACTGTTGCTGATATTGAGGTTTTGGTCCATCAGGTTCTGTCTCGTTCATCTACTGCAATATCTGTCACTCCAGCTACTTCTTCTTGGTTTATAAATTCTGCTTGTTATAATTATATGACTTCTGATCCCACTATTTTTTTCACTAAATCCACTAGACCCTAACCATATTATTTATACTGCCGATGGTTCTGCAATGCCTGTTAGCCATATTGGTTCTATTTCTACCTCCGACATCTCTGCCGATAATACCTATTTAGTTCCTAAGTTATCATCGAATCTCCTCTCTGTTGGCCAACTTGTTGAGTTAGGTTTTGAGCTTCACTTTTCTTTTCGTGGTTGTTATGTGCAGGATCATCGGTCGGGTCAGGTCATTGGGACAGGCCGTAAAGTTGGACGTATGTTTGAAATTGTAAACTTGCAGATACCTTCTACTATACCTTCATATGTCTTTGCCATCACCTCTAGCGTTTGACATTCTCGTCTCGGTCATACTTCTTTACCTCGTATTTACTAATTAGCCTCTAGTGGTCTCCTTGGTTCTGTCACTTTTGATAAGTTTGATTGTTTTTCTTGTCAACTTAGAAAACAAACTCATTTACCTTTTAATACCACTGACTCTTTTTCTTCTGCTCCTTTTGATCTTATTCATTCTGATATTTGGGGCCCTTCTCCAATTTCTACTGAGGGGGGCTCTCGCTACTTTGTCATATTTGTAGATGATTAGATGATTTTTCACGTTATACATGGATTTATCTTATGCATAAGCATTCTGAGTTGTTTGCAATTTACAAACGCTTTCACCAAATGGTATTTACCCAGTTTTCTCGTGCTATCAAGATTTTTCGTTCTGATAATGCTATGGATTATAACGAAAAATCCTTCATTGAGTTTTTGCAACAAAATGGAACTCTCTCTCATCGCTCTTGTCCATATACATCATAACAAAATGGTGATGAATTAGATGCTCTTTGGCAGCAAGTTATGTCTGATGAATTAGTTGCTCTTATCAAGACACATACTTGGGATTTGGTGGATTTTCCTCCTAGAAAGTTAGCAGTGGGTTGTAAGTGGGTTTATAAGATTAAGACTCGGTCAGATGGCTCAGTTGAGCAATACAAAGCTCGTCTTGTTGCGTTGGGTTGCTCTCAAGAGTATGGTATTGACTATGAGGAGACTTTTGCTCATGTTGCTGGACTTACCTCTGTTAGATCTTTGATTACTGTTGCTGCTGTTCGGCGTTGGTCATTATTTCAGATGGATGTTAAAAATGCATTTCTGAATTGAAATCTTACTGAGAAAGTTTATATGAAGCCTCTTTCTGGTTATGAGCATCCTCCTCATAAGATTTGCCGCCTTTGTCGTGCGATCTATGGTCTGAAAGAGGCTCCTCGTACTTGGTTTGCCAAATTTATCTTTGTCATCATACAATAAGGTTTTGTAGCCAGTGCTTATGACACTGTCTTATTCATCCGTAAGACTGCCTCAGACACCACCCTTCTACTTCTCTATGTTGATGACATGATCATCACTGGTGATGATACTGCTGACATTCGTGCGCTTCAGATTTTTCTGGATCATCATTTTGAAATAAAAAATCTTGGCGCACTCAGTTACTTTCTTGGTATTGAGGTGATATCTTTTTCGGATGGTTATTCTTTTTCTCAGGCTAAGTATGCTTCAGATCTTATATCCAGGACTGGTCTAACCGACAGCAAGACTGTCAGTACCCCTTTAGAATATAATGCTCGGCTCAATCTTACTGATGGTGTGCCTCTGTCTGATTCTACTCTCTATCGATAGTTGATTGGTAGTCTTATTTATCTCACAGTTACTCGTCCTGATATTTCTTATGCTGTTCACCTGGTCAGTCAGTTCATGCATGAGCCTCGCTCACCTCACTATGTTGCTGTTCTTCGAATTCTCCGCTATGTCAAGGGTACTCTTTTCCATGGTTTACACTATTCATCTCAGTTATCTCTTGAGTTACAAGGTTATTCTGATGTTGATTGGGCTGGTGATCCTACGGATTGTCGTTCTACCACTGGTATTTGTTTCTTACTTAGTTCGTGTCTTATTTCTTAGCGAAGTAAGAAACAAACAACTGTTGCTCGATCTACCACTGAGGCTGAGTATCGCGCCTTTGCTGATGCTACTGCTGAGTTTTTATGACTGCGTCGTCTTTTGGCCGACTTGGATGCCCCTTAGCTGTCTCGTTCTCTTCTCTACTGTGACAACCAGAGTGCTATTCAGATTGCGCATAATGTTTTTTTTCATAAACACACAAAGCATATTGAGATTGACTGTCACTTTAGCAGGCATCATCTCAGTAATGGCACTCTTCGCTTGTGTTCCGTTTCCTCTGCTGATCAGCTTACTGATATTTTCACTAAGTCACACTCACCTGGTCGTCTTAATGAACTTGTTAGCAAACTCCAGTTGGCTTCTATGGCGCCACCATGAGTTTGAGGAGGGATGCTGAGATATAATTGAGATATGATCATAATGCTAAAATATTTTGAGATACTTTCCTATTAGATATTGAGATATTTTCCTAAATTAGGATAGTTGACAAATCTTTGATTTGACTAATTTAAGATAGTTGACAAATATCTGTTGACTAATTGATAATTTTATATAATTAGTATCAATTACAGATCCTGTAATTATTCTTTTTATTGCCTCCTTCACCTATAAAAGGATGACTCATTGTACAGTTCAATAACAAGAAAATATACAGAAATTTCTTCATTCCGCTTTCGCTCCATTTTCTCCAACAGTTTATTCTCTATTACCTTGATATTAGACATTGTTTTTACTTGGGGATTAGAATGGATAGATTCAAGAGATAATTTGGCTCGCCCTATTCAAAATTTTAAATTAGAAAAATATTACATTTATTCTTAGTTCCTAAATTTGAATATGACAGGGACGTGCCCATTCTCATCCCTAGCCCATTCTCATCCATATTTGTAGTGAAACGCCTGTCATTGCACTAAAATTCATTCCGAAGTTGTGGTGTGGGTTAAGAGAAATTGTTTTGTATTCTCACATATTCATTTTTTTTTTAAATTTACAATTAAATGCGTGCCAAATAGGGTCAATTGAATGCGCATCCGATAATATTTGAACCTGGATTCCTCTTGATACCATATTGTAGTTCCTGCCACTATACCAAAACTCCAAATTTGTAGTGAGGTTTTAGGGAAATTGTTTTGTATTCTACTATTTTTGCCGATTTAAACATGTTTAAATGAGACACTTTATGTTGTCTTGTATGACATGCATACTTTGTGCTACCTTTGACACATTGGTAGTTTTCATAAATTGTCGGATATGACAAAAGGTTAGAGTTTTCGATCACCTGGGTACATTTAGGGTCAAGTGTTGAGCTTCAGTTCTAGTTGTGTTAGTGGATTAATTAAGTTATTAGAGGACACCGCCATTTTTTTGCTCCCTATTCTAGATTGTTGCTATATAATTATGTTAGATGTGATTGGTGTTTAGGGAAGGTTGAAAGCTAAGTATATATGTCTCCCTATAATGATTATGTTCCGATAACCTTGGTCAGGAAATCTCGTTGTTATAAGTATTGTCCTATAATTGTTAGGATGAGACCTCTTATATAGTGAAGAAACTAGTAAGAAATTCTCTCCCAAAGCTGCTGAACTCTAGATTCATTCATTTGTTTGTTTGTTTGTTTGAGTGGATCCTAGACTCCACTGGAAGGCATATGGAAGTGGAACTATATGCAAATCCAAGCTTGTCTACTGATGAAAAGGATGCAATTATTTTCTTTGCTAGTTGGTTGACCAAAACTATGTGACTTTTATCTCTAGGGTTTCAATCGGACATGATCTAGGAGTTGATACACATTCAGAAGGATGATTTATGCAGTCTACTTCACATTTATTGATGGAATCAAGCCATTAGGGAGTAGTTATTATCCATTAAAAGGGTACGCCTGGTTTCATGCAAATTATCTACATATCAGGTGCTATATCAGTAGTATGCCCATTGCTTTTAATCTATGAAATACGGACACGCTGTTAGGGATGCCGTGTCCATGTTGGACATGTGTCCAACGCAGATACACCAAGGACACGCTAAAAAACATGTTGGACATGCCAGACGGCATGTCCAATAAAATAAAAGAAAAAATGTTGTGTCATTGTTATGTCTGAGGTTCTTGTAGTTGCGTCTGAAAAAATAAGTTAAATGGTCTGGAAAGATTGAGAATAAATATTAATAAATTGGTAACATCTATCTATATTTAGATAGTTTTATGAAGTTATACTTTAATATTTTTTTGTAGACATGAATCTTATTTAGTTTTTATGCTTGAAGAAATGATTTTTTTATCTTTAACCCACTGGTATCACTACCTTTTCTTTTATCTTATTGTTTATAGAGAGTGAGGGAGAGAGATGTTTGGTTCATGGTGAGGCTTGTCCTTTGTAAAGGAATGAAGAGACAAACACATCCATTGCTAGTGTTTTGTTTTAGATTTTTAGTACAATTATAATGTTAATAATAGAAAAATATTTTTTTTCTCATGTCCTTGCCAACTTCGTGTCCTCATTTTTTCACAAATGCTATATCCCATGTTCGTAGGAATCTGTGCTTCCTAGCTTTTAATGTTCGGAGCTTCATATAATGATAACTACAACATATTATTTTTGTTGTATGTTATATCTGAACCAATGAAGTGTTATCCGTTCCATCTTACTCTTCCCACACATGAATGTATATGAAGATCTTTCTTACACTATAATAATCTTATTCAATTATAACAATCTTCAATCTGTAAAACTGCCAGGAACTGCAGTTTTCATCTTTAGTTTCATCCATGACATCACCAAAACGAATTTTCCGCTCTCATTCTACCTGAAGAGAGCACAATATACCGTATGTTTATTAAAGCAGATGTTCTTGTTATTAGTGCATTTGAACCCCTGTGATGACCCTGTCGTTCTAAAACCTACTTTTTCTCTCACCTCAATTTTCTTTTATTCAATGATAAACTCAATTGATTTAAGTCCAACTGTGTCATGGAACTTTTGCAAATTGCAAGAGAGAGTGGTTGGGAGAGTATCCACTCCTTTACCTCCATGACACCACCATCCTCTCTCCCATCCTTTTGCTTGAGTACATAAGACTTAAACTCTTTCCTCATTCTCATTTGCCATAGCTTATTCTTCTTCATTTTCTTCTCCTTCTTTCTCCAGCTACTCAGCTCAACTGTTGTTGAACTCCAAGCATCGCCAATGCTCTTCCCTGAATGCAAGGCAAGAAATCATGTATCTTTAGCAAGGATCATGCATCTACATCGGATTCTTAGCTAGAAATCACTCTTTAAATATATAAAATACGATTTTTAATCAAGAAACTTTTCATTTAACTTCTTCCAGTAAGAAAATAACTCTCGGGTCGTCCAATCTTTATGTGATCCACTTCTATAAAGAGATCTAGCTGGCTCAGCTAATCACGGTATGATTGGCATAACCAATGTTTAAAATAGCGATAACGGTAACGTAACGTTTTGCCTTTGTTAGATTACGTTGCAAATAGCGTAACGCATAACGTAGGTTATGCAATTTTTTATTTATTTAATAAAAATAAATATAAAACCATATAAAATAATTTTAATAAATTGAAAAAAAAATATCTAAAAAATATATATAATTATTTTGTAATACATAATCTATTCAAATGTTATATTAAGTTTTACAATAATTTTCATTTATCTTCATAAATTATATTAAGTCTACAACCGTAATTACAATCATCATTTAAATAAAAAAGCAAGATTCTAATTTTTTATTTCGATTCCAATTATTATCATTGTTGTAATTTATATTTTGTAATGTTCAATTTATTTTATTTATGATTGTTGATTTCAGTTTAATTAAAAATTCAATAAAATCAACAAGTAAAATATTTTAGCAACAGGATGAGAAATAAAACAAGTGAACAAGGAAATAAACTTAAATTATCAAGTTAAAAATTTCAAAAGCAATCAAACAAGCCAACAATTAATTAAGTAAGAAAATTACAGCAATTCGCTAATAATCAAAATAATAATCAATAACAATATATAAATTACTAAAAAAATTAATTGTAAATAATGTAGCATAACGTAATTTAACGTAACGTTATGTAATATAACCTAAAATAACGTAAAAAACGTACTGTTACGGTGCACCGAGTTATTTCCAGTTGTTACGTAGCATTGGGATTCCGTTAGGTTACGTAATGCAATATAATGGGTTTCATAACGCGTTATTTTCAACAATGGGCATAACTTTTGACTCATCACTCCAAACGAGTCCATTCTTCTTCTATATATGTTAGAACTTGATTATATACAACTTTCCCTTATATCATCCTCACCAATATTGAACTCTAGCTTAATCGAAATCCAAGTAGAAGTCAATTTGTTGCATTGCTGCTTTGTGTTGTCACTTGCATACTCCTGCAGTATTTCAATCATAATTTTTGATCTAGGAGTCGAAATAGATTCATTCTTTTTGGAATTATGTTAGAATTCAATAAAATGGCTGAGAGACAAGAATAATTACAGTAAAAGATGATGCTCACTCTATCTACAGATAATTGGCTTAAAGTGCTTTTTGTGAAGTAAGAGTAAATAAATACATAACAAGATATGTTTGCTTTTTTATTGGTAGTTCTATTCAGTAGAATTATGATATAAATGCAAAATTGTAAATGATATAATACGAAGCCTATATGACTTCCACAAGATGGTAAGCATAGGTGGAATTTAACATATTTAACATTGAAAAATGCTATTTAATATAGATTGATAATTAATGATATATTGTTGGACTTTTCTGCATTTAGTACATTTTGTTCTTCATCTTCAGAATAGAAAAATGAAGATCATTAATAGAAATTATTTTGTTTATAAAAAAAATCTTAAGATATTTTATGATGCCACTGTTTTTTTATTTTGTTACTATCCTATGCTTACTCAAGCAGAATTACAAGTGCATCAAATTCAAACTTATTTTAATACTTAACGAGATGATATTCATCTTAGACATGTGGTTTTAAAGATGTAGTCATAATTTGATGAGTGCTTCTGTCTAATTCTTGTTACTTTTTGTTTTGGTATTCTTATTCATTATTGTTCGAAAGAGATGGGTCTCGAAAATGTACTTAATGCTGTATATGATGATTCCTATGAGCAATCAACATTTGTCAATTAAATTTTATATTAGTAAATTATTTGAAGAGTATAATAGCAAATTTGGTTCTAGATTGCAAGCTCCAACACTATTCAGATCTGCCCATCCAAAGATAAGGACTTATTTTCAAGAAACTTCCTAGCTAATAAGCTTGTTGGCGAAATTAGCTCTAGATCATCGTCGAGGGAAGTAAATGAACTTGAAAAACATTTTAATGCTCATATAGTAGCATGTTAGGACAATTCATCGAACTTAGATTATTTTACAATACTGGAAGACAATTAGAATGGTATATGTTAGATTAAAAAATTATCTTATATTTGAGTTTTGTTTAGCTTTAGTCCCACATTATTTGTATGGTGTCGTGATACCTATAAATATATATATCTATTGACTCATAATAAAATAGATTATCGGTTCTGATTATTTCATAACATGGTATCAGGGTGCGTTATGAAATAGATTTCAGTCGTCAATCTCAACAACATCTCTTATGAAGGAGGAGGTGAAGCTTTCTTATGGTGAGAGTTCACTGTCGTCTTTCTCCTCTTTCTCGCTGGCGTTTTCGTCCTCTCAAAATCCTTTTAAGTTGGTTCATTGTGTGGAAGACGGTTTGGGTCTACGTGCTGCTGGTCCAAGAGATGTATAGCCTCAAGATGAAGATCATGAAGCCTAAACCCCCAACTTGGTGTTGTCTTTTTAGATTTTATAGCTGTAATCTATCTCTAAGAAATTGCAGATTGGGAAAAAAAAAAAGAATTCATAAAAGTTGCTTTTAGGAATCTCAACCATCCTAATTGACTTTCGACTCCAATTCTGACGTCGATTTCGATCCGAATCCGACTCCGCAATCGTATCACTAATTCGATGCCAATTCGGATTCCGACTCCGATTCAGACTTAGACTCTGCAATCGCCTCGCTAATTCGATTATGCATTTGCTTCGGTTTTTGCTTCTTCTTTTACTTCATGACTTCATGAATTCTGGTTGGTCCCTCCTCGACTGCAAAAGTGTAATCCAGTATTGATGCAACCCTTTACTACTTTCTTTGTCTGTTACTGCTTTATGAAAAGAAGTTTATATGTTGTTTACTACTATTTCTAAAAAACAAGTTTATTTGTTACCTACTGCTATTCCTAAGAAAGAAGTTTATCTGCTGCCTATAAATTTTTCTAAAAAAACAGTTTTATCTATTACCAACTACTGCTTCTAAAAATTAAGTTTGTCTGTTATCTTCTACTGCTTCTAAAAAAAAGTTTATCTGCTTAGTATTACTGCTCCTAAAAAAAGTTTATATGTTGAGTACTATCACTTTTAAGAAAGAAGCTTATTTACTACCTATTATTACTTTTAAAAAAGAAATTTATATACTGATACTACTATTTCTAAGTAAGAAGTTTATCTACTGCTGCTACTGCTACTTATCAATTTTCGATGCTAGGATAAAGGCCTATTATGGTAGTGATGGGTGTGCTCTGATGATTCAAGCAATTTATCTACTATTGTTGTTGTTACTGGTGTTGTTCATCCACTTCAAGTTAATTTATATTATTGAAGAGGGGGACTGTATTTTCTAATCTGTGTAACAAGTTGAGTATAATTGATATTTATACTCCAACTTGAGAGGGAGTGAGATTAAAAAATTATTTTATATTTGGATTTAGTTTAAGTTTAGTTTTATATCGCTTGTTGGATTATTTATATGGTATTGAGACACCTATAAATATATATATACCCATTGTCTCATAATAAAATAGATTATCTGTTCTGATTATTTCATAATAGTATCATATCCTATTGTTTTCATCATGACTTATAACTTACTAACAATACAAGTTCTCACTTTAATTTCGGAGAGCGCATTAAGTATTGGAGGGTGACTTATCAATGACCACATGACCAAATTGGATGCTACAACAGCATGGGCGATGATTTGCATACAAGATTGGTAGGCGGCGAAAAAGATGCGTTAAGGCTTAACCGACGATGCAACGACTGGAAAAGGACATGAAAACTTGGATTGAGAGACTTAGGATTGAGGATCAACTAGACTTTTATTTTTAAGTTTATTTGTTATTATTAGAAAAGAGTTACAGATGATCATAAATAGGTAGATAGGTGCCAACTTAATTGGCTGTACCCATACTACTGTTATGCAATAGTTTCCTTGAATTGATTGAATTCTATATATTGTGAAATATTAAAATTCTCAATTTAATGAGCAGTAAAAAGTTAATTTAGTTTTATTTTTAAAAAAAATCATGTGTATTCTTCTAACTTTTTCCCAATTTTATAACAATTTTTTATAATTTTTTTGGTGTTCAAATATTTGTTCCAAGTATTAAGTTATTTACTTCTCTTTTTTCCCCCTGATTTTTGGCCAGGCAGCCTGGTGCTCGGCCCGCAGCCACCGTGCTACAGACGGCCCAGGCCGCCGGTATGGACGTCCCTATGTCAGGGACTCTCTTGTTCAGAAATACATGGATTAAGAGATCAACTGACAACATACAAATATTGTTTCATAAAGTGAACAATGAAAAGCTTTCCAATGCACGGAAGTGTCGTCCTTGAGACTTATGGTGGCCTTGAAAAGTTCGTAACGTTTCTTCACAATTACTTTTATTCTAAATAGACACTCTTGTTATCAAAAGATAATTCAAGATCATATTTGTTTCTGATACACTGATACTCTTTAAATTGTCAGGGTTCAATGGAATAGTTAAAAGCAGAAGTTACCTTTTTCTTATGCCCATCTACTTCCACGACAGGAACATAAGCAATCTTGTGATCCAGTCTCAACAATGGACAATCTTGAACGAACAATTCCCGAAGCATAGGGGGTAGGCCCTTATCTGGCAAGCTCGCAATCTGCCGACAGCCATCAATGATCAAAGTCTCCAATGAGGAGAGTTCAATCAAGTCCTCAGGCAAAAACTGAAGGTCGTCACAGCATCGGATGCCAAAGGATTTGAGTGAAGGTGGAAGCACGTTATCTGGAAAACAGTTGAACCCTGAGCAATCACTGATCCTGAGATTTGTAAGGCTGGTGATTCTCCGGAGCCCTGTGAGCAACGGGCCAACAAGACTTGAGCATGAACTGATTTGGAGGTCTTTGAGTGAGTTTGGCAACAAGCCGCAGCTAGAATCCTCCACCATGAGCTTCGGGCAATTATCGATGTAAAGGCTCCTAAGGTTGATGAGGGGCCGGAAGCATTCCACCGGCAGTGTTGTCAGTTCTTCACAGTTTGAGATCATCAGCTCCTCGAGGAACGTCAGTTGCTGCTCCATTAGTCCTTGCTGCAGGGTTCCGAGTCTTGGACAATTGTGTATTTGTAGCGATAGGAGTGTTGATTGGGTTACACAGTCAGGATGCCGAATCTTTGGAAGAGCAGCGAGCCCCACTTCATATAATCTGAATCTTTTCAGCGTCGAAGGAAGTCCATGCAGCTCAATAAGCTTCGGACATTCAGTGACTTCGAGTTCCTCCAGGCGAGGAAACCAATGGTTGCCTTCTGCACACAACCAGCGCTCAAGGTTGGGCATGTCTTCAAGTAGTAATTCTTTCAACAATGGGAACCCCTTGACCTCACCCTCGCCATAGAACTCTCGGCCAATTTCTATTACCCCAGAACCTGATATGTAGAGGTATTCGAGGAAGGGAAGCTGTCCCAAAGGTGGAAGGAGTCGGGATTTTCTGCAGTCCGATAGGTAGATGGTTTCTAGACAGGAAAGAGATGAACTCCACAGCCATGTCGGAAAACTGGCACCAGCATAGCCCGAAATTCTCAGCTCTTTCAGCTTGGTGTGCGGTTCAAGGCCAGCAAGAACCTCTTCGTGTCGTGCTATGGGTTGCAAGCTCCCGAAGCCTTGATCGTCTGTCCAGTTAAGGTACAGTACAGAAAGGTTCTCCTTGTTGCTCAAGTTAGCTTCTCCTGCCTCTTCCCTGGTCCTCACCTTCTCAAGATTTCGGATGCATAGTTGCCCATGGAGCTCCGCCATGTCCTTCAGCTCCTTGATACTGAATCTTTTATCATCATGAACAGTAAACTCCTCTAACTGTTGGAGGTGGATTAATCTCCCGATACTGGGTATCTTGGAGACCAATCTGGTGCTAGCTTCGAGATGCCGGAGGTTGATCAGGTTAGTAACTCCTGTTGGTATCTCATCAAGCAAGTCACAATGATTCAGCTTCAGTGTTTGCAAACTGTACAGTCTACTTATCGAGGAAGGTAGAGTCTGGATCGCAGTACCAGAGAGGCTTAGGTATCGGAGCTGAATCAAGCTTCCAATAGTGTCGGGCAACTCAGTGATGTCTCTGCGATACAGGTCGAGCACTCTTAGGCATTTCAGCTCTACGAACAGACTCTTAGGAATTGTAGGGATGCTCGATTTGTATCCACGCAATAACAGTAGCGTCCGTAGTTTCTTGAACTGCAGGAATTCCTCAAAGTTAGTGATCCCCGAGTTCTTGCAAGAGTATGAAAGGTGGTGGGAATTCTGATTACTTTGGCCCTGTCCCGAATTATCTTCTGCCAGTCTCGTATATTCACCAACAGAGATACATTGCGCCAGATCATGGATGGCGTCGTGCATCACGTAAGTGTTGCTCCTTTTGTGTGGCTGGAAGAAAGATCTGCTCACCAAATCGTCGAAGTAGCTGTTCCCTATGTCTTCCAACCTTCTCCTGCCCTGTGGCCGAATGTAACCCAGAGCCATCCAAAGCTGGACCAACTTCTCTTTCCGAAAGATGTAGTCTTTGTGAAACACTGAGCAGAACGCGAAGCATTGCTTCAGATGCGGAGGAAGGTGATTGTAACTCAATCTAAGTGCTGGAAGGATGTTGTTTTTGTCTGGTGGCAGCTCCCAGATCTCACTTCTCAGGATATTCCTCCAGTCCTCTTCATCGAGTTTTGAGTAGAGGAGGCTACCCAGTGACTTCGCTGCTAGAGGTAATCCTTTCAACTTCTTTACAATTTCCATCCCAATCTTCTCCAGATTCGGATGCCCACTTGAGTTTCCATCCACAAAGGCACAGTTCCTGAACAAATTCCAGCAGTCACTGTCCGGCAATCTCTTCAAACGGTAGGGAGGCAGCCCACCCATTACCATTCCCACCCTTTCATTCTGCGTTGTTACTATGACTTTGCTTCCCGCCCCCGCACCACGCAAGGAGAGACAGAATCGCTCCCACGTGAGTCGGTTTTCGTTCCACACATCATCCAGAACAAGCAAGAACCTCTTCCCCTTCAAACTATCACAGAGTTCCTGCTGAAGCAGATTCATGTTCGTGTTGGCAGCAGTAAGAAACCCGCTGGTGGCCGCAGAAAGAAACCCGCTGGTGGCTGCTGAAAGTTTCCCACTGACAGCAGAGTGAAGCGTTTCTCTCGTCAGCTTCATCTCGTCAAAGTTCTCAGTAACACATATCCACATACGCAGCTCGAAATGCTTCTTCACTCTGATATCATTGTACACTATCTGCGCAACGGTGGTCTTCCCAATCCCCCCCATGCCAACTATCGGGAGAACTGAGAAGCTCATACGGCTGGAATAATCGCCAGGAGACAGCAACTTTTTTATGATGTTCTCGCTATCTTCATCTCTGCCAAACAGATACAGGTCATCTACGAGGGAACTAGTCTGTGGATGCTCCGCTGCTATCTCAAGTCGGCTTGTGCTTCCTAAAACCTGCAGACCGAGAATATCCCTCTCCCTGGCAACCTCGTCTAGCTTCTTTCTCACCGTCCTAATCCGATGTGCTGCCTTGTATTGATAGAAGCATTTGTGCAAGTACGAAGGAGACAAGAAGCTACTGACCTTTATAATGTCGTCGCGCCTTCGTATCCGATCCTCCATCTCCAGCCTGAGGTGCTGCGCCCCGTACTCATCCAGCAAGTCGTCCATTTCGTAAGCAACATCTCTCAGCTTCGACAGCCAGATTCTCACCGGATTATTTCGTAGTTGCTTCTCCTCTGCATCTTCTAGCAAGGCTTGGACAATAGAAAGTGTGGTAGAGAGGCCATCTAACTCTTTACCGACTCCCCAGATTGATTTCAGCTCTTTTGCGGCCGTATTGTACAGCTTATCGAAGAGGACCTGCATGAAGGTCGATAAAACTGCTTCTCCTGCCATTTTTTGGTTTGTTTGTTTGAGATCGTGTTAGTGTTGCAGAATGAAGGATAGCAGAGGGCAATAATTCAGAAGAGATGAAGACTAATGATATTTTTGCAGAATGGTCAGTCTTGGCAGGCGCCTACCGGTTCTTTTCTACCTATGTAGTGGTTGCACATACCTTTCAGGGAAGTTTCCTTGCTATTGCTATGTAAGATTTGCCAGCCTTGTCGATACCTTCAAATCTCTGAGACCCAAATCAACTCTAGTGATAGGTTCTCACTATCACTCACATAAGGGACTACCAAGAGAAAACTGCACTGCAGATAATAAGGTAACTTCCAAGTTAACAACCTTTGTTCTAAACATCGACCTTCAGGAAACAATATATGGACCAATATATCATTTAAAAGGGTCTGCAAATATGATGCGAGAGACTATATTAGCCATATCACGATATATGGTCCGATACGAACCTGATATCTAATATTTAGAACCATGCTGACAACAAATAATTCTCCATAACAAACAGAAATCTGTTCTCAAGAAAGAACAGCTAAATCACCATTTCTAATATCTACATTGTCCTGCAGCTAATATTTAGTAACACCATGCATTGCTAATTTGTACCACAGTGAACTACTTCTCAATTCGATTACAAAAATGATGCAAAATCCACACGACCATGAGTCATGAATTATGTAGCTTTATATTGGGAACATCAGCGTTGATATCAAATGGACCATTAATCAATTATGATGGTTTCAATCTTTTATAGAAAGCCTTCAACACATCAACACCTGCACGAAACCAGCAGCAGAAAGCATTGAAGTAAGTTATGGATGGCATGAAGAACAATAAAAATGGCTAAGGACTACTAAAATTGGAATAACATTTTGCATGTCATATACCTGGCAAATACAACCTTCAAGTAGATTGGGAACCTTTTGCCAAGACAGCTTCACGCTCCCTCCGAAGCCGTTCTCTCTGGAAAAAGATGTAGCATAATTGTACTGGTAATAGTTTCGAGAGATTTTTAATAAGTAATGGGTATAGAACCTTATAGCACTAGAATTTCTTCCATTGCCAAATAGTTATGTTAGAATATTTGATGATTTTAAAGTAATTTCTTTGTTTTCTCTACTATATGAACAATATAGTAGAAATCTAGATGAGTATGTTGTCACTACTGTTTTTTCTTGTCTTTTTTTTGGGTGAAACCTAAGAGCATGAGAAATGAATAAAAAGAAAAAGAAAAAAAAAAAACCTTTAAAAATATCGAAATATACCCTCAAACCCTAACCCTAACATGCAACCACTACCATCAAAGATTAACTTTATTGCTTCAATCTCCATGTCACACCATCCGTTTCTTCGTTACTTCCTAATCTGATCCTGTAATCTCATCTTTATTCATCTCAATCTCGCTCTCGTCTCGTTCCTCTTATCTCAATCTTGCACTCATTTTTGCTCTTCGATAGATTAAACTTGCGATCAATCTTGTCATCAAATCCTCCCTCCCGTTGAGTCTTGCAATCACATCTGGTTCTCATCGTCGATTGTCTGTGTCCTCAAATCCAAGTTTTCTTCAACCCCTCTTCTTCAAAAGTTACGCCTTCTCTTTCTTTGTTATTTAAGTTCTAGATCCATTTGTTTTTTCTTTTCATTTATTTTCAAATCTCAGCCTTCACTTCTTTATTAGAAAATCAAAAAATATTAATGGTCACTGTAGCACTACACCACAACAACTAAGCCTTTTATCCCGATAGCGCTACACTATCGGTAAGAAAAAAAAATCTTCTTTATTTCCATCTTATTTATCTCCTCTTTCAAATTTTTTTTCTTATTTTCGATCTCTTTGTGTAAAAAATACTTCTTTTATCATATTTCTCTCCATCTCTATTTTCTTTTCCAATCATTCATCTTCTTTCTTTCTCTTCTCTATTAACTTGTTCATCGAAAAAAAAAAAAAAGAACTTTTGTATTAAAAAAGTTAACTCTTTTTCTTCTCCCTATTTATCTCAGATCCACCAACAATACTCCCTCTTTTCTTTTCTACAACCTCTTTTCATTTCTTAATGATATCTTTTTTGTAAATTCTTCTTACTTTTCTTATGTACTACTATTATGGTCCTTAAGAGTGAGACTATTCTATACTTCTTAAAGGTGGCGACGTATTGCTACTTGTTGAAGTGGCAAGCCTACTTGTATTATTTGTCAAAATCGCACTACAGCTGCATGTCAAAAGCCAATTTTTATGGAGCGATGGAATCTACTACTGATGTTACTTCCCACTAAAACTTTGTTGAAGATTTTTTTTTCTAATTAAAGTGAAATATTTGTAACAAGCTGTGAGCACATGATATGGCTCCAACTTAAGGGGGAGTTTGAGAATTTTAGAATATTTGAGGGTCATTCATGTAATTTCTCTTTTTTCTCTACTTTATAAATTATAAGATAGCAATCCTAAATGAATATTGCTATCTTTACTGTTTTACTGTTTTCAGAAACCTAACAAGTTGTAAAAGTGCACTGAATTAACCTTCCAATTACTATTCACAATTGTTTGACATGTAAATGTTCGAACTATATCGCTGCGATGTGCTTCTCATAGGCACTCGCCATGAGCAGTTGGAACGTTTAAATTGAAGAGATACGGACAAGCATCACACATACAACAGAATGTGTTGGACTCCTCAGAAACCTTGCATAATATAAGCAAGTGCTAATAAAACTCACACAAGATTCAAGTAGTAAAATTGACAAGGAGTAAAGGTAAACCAAAACACCAGTAATTTTTTTCAAATCTTATACTATAAAGTATTTATCATATATATTTTTTAAAACGTCATTTGAATGTATATTTTAAATTTTAATATTAGCATAAATTGCAAGAAATAATAATTCGATAACTAATTAGATATAATAATCAAACAATGGATTGAGCATCCTAAATAGACATCAGCAGGATCGATCTGTAGACAAACTAACAAAGAAAATTATTCGCACACATTCCCTTTTTAAACCTTCCATTCCAGAACTGCGCACAACTAGGTGAAGGACTATCACGAGCGGAGGCAAGCAATCCATATACATCTTGTCATATAGGAAAAATTGTCGATATCATCAGTAAGATCAATGTGACAAATGATATAAGCAAGAGTCGATAAAGGTTAGAAATCTATCAAAATGGCAGGGAACTAATCGTTGATATTTGGGTTCCGTAAAGCATAGTAACGCTCCCATTAGGCCACTCTTACCATACCGTATAACACAGCCTCATATCTGCACATGCTATTCAATCTCAATTTCATCACATAATCTAACAATTAATCAAAAAATCCTAATATCATGATCCAAGATCACATATGCGAAAATGGAGTTGAAATGTCGTGAAGTCTGGTCCTAGTTATTCTTCTCCACTTCGTAACTTATTCTCTTCTTCATTGCTTTCTCATCTTGTCCGGAATCTTGGTAGCAAACCATATTATCAATGGAAACCACATATTTCACTTTCTTATAGCCTCATCTCTTTTGATGCAATGTGATGATTGTAGAGGTACGTCAATTTAACACGTAGAAAATTTCCAAAATTTGGTTCCGTGAATTACTTTCAAGATGTCCAGTACTGATTATCTGAAACAGCTTCGCATCAATATTACACTAGAAATATGTCAACATGAAAAACCAAGTTTCATTGTGATAGTCCTTCACCAATACTTTCACCATAATCTCATTCGAGAGGGGTTCACTAGTTATTACATAATGCACTTCCTCAGCTAAACACATTCCAGTCATCTAAAGTACGCATACGCACTAAAAGTTGTCTCTATCCAATTGACAAAACTACAGTTATTGACCTCCAACAGCAATTTATATTCAGCTACATAACTCCAGCCAAATAAATATCTTATGCACAAAAAGGATGTTAGATAGTATCATTCATGTTATTCAGTAAATAGCAAAGTTTAAATTATTAGTTGATACCAATACATCACTATTATCATTTTGAGTCATCCAATACGATATAGACCCTAGTCACTCTACAATATCAATGCTAGCATTTGCCTATCCGATATTGCCAAGAAGATGCACCCTGTATTGCCGATCTCCAAAACCACTGGCCAATATCAAAACCAATTTTGATTTCGTAGATAGGTTCAAGACAATTAGAGCTACAGTTTTATGTTTTTTACCCACCATTACGTCAGCCTTTCGCCATCAAATGAAACGATTAGAGTCCAGGTTTTACATAGAGGCCCATTCTGATACATATCTCGAATATCATATTGGATAAATAGTATAAATGCATTGCAACACTCCAGATACAGTTACTGTGTGCTTTCCATTAAAAAAAATATTAAATAAAAATTTAAAGAACTAAGAACTAAAAACACCATATAGCAACTTGTCCAGTTTTCCAGCCCTGCTGAATACACCAACTTTAAGTTACTAGTGCACAGGGAACTGGAACTCCAGAATTATGAAAAATCAAAAAACACGTTTGGGTATAATATAGAAATTTTCTTTTCTATTGTTTCTTTAAGCTATAATAGAAAATAAAGATGCCAGGACCACTCAAACAAGAATTTTGAATAATTATAATCTTAAATAAGATAATAGTACAGGTTTTGTTATCAGCAGTAAGCTAAAGACATGATTACAATATCAAATTGAAATAAGACAGAATCTAATACTGAGTTTCCATAACTTGGTTAAGAAATTCCAATAAGAGATCATAACAAAGTCTATATCTTAATGACCTACAAATATTACAAGTGGTAATAGGTTAGTTTACAATTATGTGTGTGTATAATGACCAGCTATGTCGCACAAACACTTCTATCATGGAACTATTGTGTCAGAAGCTAGGACATTTGTATCTTTGTTTTTTTCCTTGAATTTTAAAAGTATTCGTGTATAGTGCTGATGTCGGCATGCCTGGGTCTATCAATACAGATACTAGAATTGGTAACGACCACCACTAATATATACGCATAGATGCTCTAGTGACAATCTATTCAACGAGATTAACCAAGTCAAGTATCATTAACTTTTGGCATGATACTGCATAAACAGAAATAACAAAATGAATTGTAGCAGAAAACAGTTCAATAATGTAAAGGCTGTATCCAACACATTTATGAAGTTTAAGGTGTCGTAGTAATGAGGATATATTCATAGCTTGTTCTCAATCAACAAAGTTTTCTGAATGCATAATAAAACAACGTGAAGCTCATGCATTTATCTGTACCGAACAAAACCGATTAGTAATAAAAACCAAAACCAAACCAAACCAAACAGATATGGTTCGGTTCAGTTATTCGGTTACAAATTTTAGAATAAAATTTGTTTAAAAGTGACAATTTTAATCGTTTTAATAAGCATTATATCTCTTCAAGGTATTAGGTATCTAATTGGTATTAAATTTATTGTCTATATATACATATATATATATATATAGAGGGTTAATTGCAATAAAAACCCCTGTACTATAGGAGTTTCATTACTTATTAGCTCTTAACTTCAAAAGTCTCACTTTGGTCCCTGAGAGACTAAACGGAGTAATGGAACCATGAGTTGGGAGGTCATCTGAGGTGCGAGTGCAAGCAAAAGATGGTTTTGCCCTTCTTCTTTTTCTTCTTCTTCGGCTTCTGCTTTTGCTTCTTCTTCATTTTCTCTTTCTCCTTTCTGCGTTTGGCTGCAATGGCAAGGCAACTTTGGAGGCTTGACCATTCTTCAGGTTCCTAAAGTTGGTGCTTTTTTGGATTTATGTCCATTTTTATGCAGAGCTTCAGCCTTTGTTTGAAAATAGGGGTTCATCCCATCTTAATTCTCTCCTAAATTTTCTGAAACTTCTATATCTGTAATCTTATCGGAACAAGGGCTGAAAGTTTTTTCTAGATTCCATACCACATAGCTGAATGCATGTGCATGAGAAAAAGGCAAATCTGAGTCATCTTAACATTTCTACTCTTCTTTCTTCCGTTCTTTCTTTAGGGGCAAAGATTCCTACTCAACTTGAATATTTTTTGCTCCATTTCTTTTGCCAAACCAAACCCATTTGCTATGTTTTTTGCTCTAAATTTCCAAATTAAGGGTTTTGCGGGAGCCAATGACGGAGGAGATAACGAGGGACAAGGAGAAGAAGGAAGAGAGGAGGAGAGAGCAGAAAAGAATTCGATAATAGATGATGTAGATCCTGACAGGAAAAGAGGGAGAGGAAGAAGAAGGAAGAGAAGAAGAAAGGTAGGAGAGGAAGGAGAGGGGGAAAGACATATATATATATATATATATATATATATATATATATATATATATATATATATATATATATATAGAGAGAGAGAGAGAGAGAGAGAGAGAGAGAGAGAGAAAGAGGACGAGGGGAATAAACTAACCTGTGCCTCTGCTACTACGTCTGGGTTAGAGTAGAGAGGCTAAATGTTGGGTTTTGATTGAGTGTATAAGTGAGGGAAGAAGACGGCATTTTAGAGTTTACGTAAAAATGGTGCAGTTCAATTTATACAAGGATGAGATTAACACACAGCTGACTAACACCGTTAGAATTTCAGGAATCAAAATGAGAGTTTTAAAGTTAAGGAATAATAAATTACAATATTCCTATAGTACAGGGGATTTAAGAACAATTAATCCATATATATGTATATGTATATGTATAGATGTATATATATACAATTAACCCATGTATATATATATATATATATATATATATATATATATATATATATATATATATATATATATATATATATATATATATATATAACCCATGTATATACATATATATATGTATATATATACGAGTGTATATATGTGTGTGTTCATATTCATGTATGTTTAGATGTATATATACACATACATATGTATATATATTTGTGTATATATAATTTTTAAATATGCATACGGTTCAGTTCGGTTTTGCTTATTCGAATCAGTTTCAGTCAGTAATTTCGATTTTAACTGAACTCTGCCCACCCCTAGCTTCACAACCATTCCCATCACACTTATATTATCAATTAAGTTTTGGATGCACTGCCTTTTGCACTTGTGACTGACTAAAGGTTTATGTTTGTTCTAATATGTTATCTAGATTCAACAAATGCATCAAATTTAGGGTTTGGAAACAAAGAAAAACAAGAGAGCATCCAAATGAATTTCAAATAAAATTCAGACAAGAATAGCATACCCGTCTCTCCCAGTAGGGATGAAAACAGACGAAATCGTAGACAGGAGTGATCGTACAGAACAAAGCCAGGTTCACACCCATGAACACGAGCAGCGCCGTTATCGGCCGCGTTCTATGAGGCATCTCTCCTCCCACAAAATTTCTTGATCTACTGATCTATACCCAAATTTATAAAGTTTGAATCTTTTGCTATGTTAATCAAAAGTGGAATCACGAGAGGAATAAAAATTGGGGGAATAAAAATTGGGGCCAAAATTAAAAAAGAACTTACCTTTGAAGAGAGGAAGAGTTGAAGAAACGCCGGAGATTCTCGCCGGCGATTGGATCGCGGCCGCTGCCGCCGGCGGAGCTCGGAGTTATGCAGCCGGAGAAAGATTTCCGCCGCTATTTGGGTCGAAGCTGGAGAAAAACTGCGCGATTGGGCACGGGGTTTGAGGTTTTTAGGAATTCGGGTTAACGGGTCAAGCGAAAATCAAACCATCAAATGCGGACAATGAAAGGGAGTTTCCGGACGAGCACACCATTTTTCTTAGAAAGCCCACTTAACAACGGTCAAAAATACACTTATAAGTGGGTTCACTGAGAGACATGGTGTGCTCCTTTAGAAACTCCCATAATGAACATATGAAGTTAAACGGGCGCATGACGAACTCCGCAGGCTCATGCGGGCTGCAAAAAGAAAGGCAAAATTCTAAATGCACCCGCCCTTTATCTTCTGAGGAACCAACTTTCTAAGTGCACCGCTTCAAAAATAAGGATTTCTTTTTTCCTACATGTACCTGCCAATATTTCTAAATTATCCTGATTTTTTTTTTTTTCCGCTCTCTTTCTTATCGCATTGCCCTCCCACTTTCCTATGTTGTTCTTGTCTTAATATAACGGCTTTCTGTATTACTCCGATCTTAATAACCGAATGATATTCGAGCTCCAATTCTTTTATGTTTCAAATATTTAATTAAAAATATCTGGATATTTACTTAAAATACTAAGAAAATAACTAGAAAATTATTTAATTAAAAATATATAGAGGGGAAATAAATGGTACTTATTCGAGTTTGATAAAGACTAAATAAGAAAAAAAAGTGAGAAGTTTTTATATTGTAATTCGAAACTCCACTCGTTCTGTCACCAAATAAAGGAAAGTTTCTTCTCGATCAGCGAAGCTTGGCTACTCAATATAGCAACTCCCAACTCTAAACTCACTGCTTCAACTCAGCTATTTGAGACGGGTCCATTAATCATTAGGTTTTGAATAAATAGAATACAAGAAGAAGATTAGAATAATTTAGGAAAATTTCTAAATGAGCAAACCATTTTTCATAGTGAGCACGCCTTACTTTGTGAGCACACCTTCTCTTTTGAAATAAGAGGGTTTTTCTATTAAGCACATCAAAAATTCCGAAAAACCCTTCGTTCTTCCTTTCTGCAACCCACGATCCTCTTTCCTCCGTCTTTGCCGTGACGTACAACACTAAAAATTCGTCGCATCGTTTCTTGGCCTTCGCCTCTCTCGATCTAGCCTGCTCCCACGTAGTCCATACCCGTGCACCCTCCCATTTGCCCTTGCAACTCACCCTCTGTAATCCAACAAGAAATAATACCATTCAATATCTAACTCTGGACGGAAAATAATACTGTCCAAGATCTAATCCTGAATGGAAAATAATACTGTCCGGATCTAATTCCGAATCCGAACGAAAAATAATACCATTTAGGATTTAATCCCAAACAGAAATATTATTTTGGGAAATATAGATTGAAGATAAGGACAATATGGTTAGAAATTTTCAATGGCAAATATGTAATATAAGAGAAATTCTATTTATACACTACAAATTACTTTTGATGCTCAGGTTACTCTTTACACCAATCTTCCATTTTGAAGTATCACCAATTTACACTTTACGTCCAAATTTTTTTCCAAATTTAATCCTTCATCTCTCTCTTTCTCCAAGTTTCGTCTATCGCGACTGAGCTCAAAACTTCCCAAACTTTCCTCCAAACCTACTCCGCTGTCCGTCCACCTCCGTCATCACTCCCAACTCCGTCGTTACTCTATCTCGCGACAGATTAAACGGATCGGAAACAAACCTGTTTAACAAAGTTCCTGTACGAAATCTGTTAACAGCAAAGTGATTCGTGCACAAATCATTCATCGTAATCTTTAAGGATATTATTATTTCAAATACCCATACCAACAATTGCACGGCAAAAACATCTTGAATTGTAGACGCTATCACTTCAATAAACAAAATTATTTAAAATTCAAATTCACCAAATAACTTAAACAGCACAAAATCATGTAGGAAAATTTTATAAGGGTTAATTACACTCAGACCTCCTTTAGTATGGAAGCGTATAACTTATCACCCGTAAAATTTAAAACTCTCACTTAGATCTCTTGGAAGAGCAAACTCCCAGGAAATTCTATTTACGCACTGCAATTTACTCTTGACGCCCTGATTACTTTTTATCCCAAACTTCCATTTTGAAATACCACTAATTTACTCTTTGCGCTCAAAATTTTTTCCAATTTTAACCCTCTCTCATGTCGTCCCATTCCAAATTTTCCCAAAATTTTTCGAGTCACATATTAATTCCCAAATAAAAAATATGTTGATCGAGTATTAATACCCGACTAAAAAATTATTTGGTCGGGTATTAAAACCCGACCAAGAGCCGACGTAATAACAATAAAAATACACATAAAAACTAAGAATAATTTTAAATTTTACCTTAGATTTGTCCTCCGATACCAATTGCATATTTGAAATTTTCCATTTGAATAAAAAAAACTCAAACTCAAACTTCAAATCCTAATTTCACTTGTTACAATAAATTCGAAGAATTTAAAATTCTTCCAAACCTTTATACGAACGCGAATGTAAAAGTTTTAGGGAGTTAAGAAATTAAATCGATGAGTTTGTGAGAGATATATTTCTTTTTTTATTTAAATTTCACTAAAAAATAATTTTTAAAATTTTAAAGAAAAAATAGAGGAGGAAGACGATTAGCCGTAATTTCAAATTCTAAAAAGTCTTCATTTGGAACTTAAAAGGGTAACTTCGTAAAAAAATAAATGTCAAACTTGTAATTATTTATAAATTTTAAACCCGTGCATGAAAAGTAAATTTTCGTGTGTAAATAGAATTTCTTCAAACTCCCGTCTGGGTGATATATATGAAAAGACAATTTTGCCCTTTAGCATCAGCTGCAAGCTCCTTCTTATGATGTTGATCCATTATCAGTTTCATTGGGAATGCGAATGGGAGTGAGCTGTGTTGAGTTTGAGTTGAATTGCCTATAGGATTGCTTGCTTGTGGTCTAGTCTAAAGACCTGCAGAGCTTAAGCAGTGGAAGTGAAGTTAGAGAGTGAGATGAAGAGGAGAGAGAGAAAGAAGCTTGAAAGAGAGAGAGAGAGTTCCCTCCAAGTCTGAGCCTTGGTTTGTCCTTTTACCATGCTATATCTCTACATACCATCTTGTTTTCTACAGTTTAGATGAAATTAAAACTGCCTGTTGGGGATTGGGCTCTTTGTTAGAGAACCCAGTGAACAAGTAAGAGAATTCTACTCTCTAAAGTTCCAAGTTTTTAGAGAGAGTGAGGAGTAGGAAGAAGGCAAAATTGGAATTAAAAAAATAAGAGTGCACTAACTATTAAAATAGGATGAGAATATTTAATCATTAACTAACTCAATTAACGGTTCAGGAGGTCTAAGTGAGAGTTTTAAATTTTAGAGGTGATAAATTATACACCCCCTATATTACATAGGATCACAGTATAATTAACCCATTTTACAAGTCCATACATTCTTAAGGTACAGTTTTCATGGCTTCATGTTCAACAAAACACACTCCTAGATATCCTAAACCATGATCAACACCAATAGATCGTAACCTTAAGTTTCATCAAGATTGCTGAAACCTGAAATAATAAACAAGAGACATGGTTGCATTCACCAATCAAAAAAAATTAATTGAACGGTGAATTTGCTAATTCCACAACATGAACGCGGCGTAACCACTTTTCTTTACTAACTTTTTGAGGAATGTGAATAGATAAATTTTAGAGAGAGTCAGAAAATCGTGGAAAATGTGTTCTTTTCCTTAAGATTTAAATAAAAAAAAATATTTTTTGGATTTTAGAAAGAGAATAGAGCAAGATAATGGCATTATTTTAAATTTTTAAGAAGTTTTAGAGATTTAAAATTTAAAATAGTAACTTAGTAAAAAAATAAAAAATTTATAATTATTTATAAGTTTCAAATCAGTGTGCTCAACAGTAAATTGTCGGCGTGGATAGATTTTTTGTGTGGAAGAAAGTGGTGTGCTCCTTTAGAAATTTCCAAAATTTATGTTAAAATAATAATAACATTTAATTTTTTTTTAACAGAACAGTTAAGATTTAAATTGTTAGGAAAAAGACAGTCAAACTAAGAATTTTAGCAGCATAATAATAAAAAATACCTAAAAAAAAAAAAAAAAAAAAACCAAATCTCCAAAACCTAACCCTAATTTCTCTCTCTCTCTCTCCCGCCTCTCCAATGGCGACGATAAGCCTCCGCAAGGCGAACACCCGCCTCCCGCCGGAGGTGAACCGCGTCCTCTACGTCCGCAACCTGCCCTTCAACATCTCGTCGGAGGAGATGTACGACATCTTCGGCAAGTACGGCGCCATACGCCAGATCCGCATCGGCACCAACAAGGACACCCGCGGCACCGCCTTCGTCGTCTACGAGGACATCTACGACGCCAAGACCGCCGTCGACCACCTCTCCGGCTTCAACGTCGCCAACCGCTACCTCATCGTCCTCTACTACCAGCAGGCCAAGATGAGCAAGAAGTTCGACGCCAAGAAGAAGGAGGACGAGCTCCAGAGGATGCAGGAGAAGTACGGGATCTCGGCCACCAAAGATAAGTGAAATTGATTCCTGTTTGATTTCTTTCTTTGGGATTGTACGGATTTGTGGTCAAAATTAGATCTTGAATGCAGAAAGATGGGATTTTTGTGAATATTTTGGTATGATAATAGGTCTTTACTTGAATTTGGTGAAATTGAATTGGCTGATGCTCCTAATGAAACCTCTTGCTGTTTTGAGATATGTAGGTTTATAACTATGATTTGTAGAATGCTTCTTCGAATGAAAATTTAGATAATATAGCAACCCAATTTGATGAAGTGGTGGCTTTAGGACTACGACTAAGTTCAACTCAATTCTATCGAAACTTGAGAAATGTGGCGACCTTATATAATAAAGTGATCTTTATGCATGAAATTTAGGAGTTTGTTTTTTATTGAAATCTTGCTTCGGACGAAAATTTAGATAATATAGCAACCCAATTTGATGAAGTGGTGACTTTAGGACTATGACCAAGTTCAACGCAATTCTATGGAAAGTTGAGAAAATATGGTGACCTGATATAACAAAGTGATATTTATGCATGAAATTTAGGAGTTTTTTTTTTCAATTGAAATCTTGCTTCGAACGAAAATTTAGATTATATAGCAACCCAATTTGATGAAGTGGTGGCTTTAGGACTATGACTGAGTTCGATGCAATTCTATCAAAAGTTGAGAAAATATGGCGACCTGCTATAATAAAGTGATAATTATGTATGACGTTTATGAGTTTTTGATTGAAATCTTGGTTTGTATACTTTTGTGACAGAATTGTGCATATGGTGTTCTTGTTTGAGATCCATTCACTCTCCTAGTGGTGTGTTGTTTTTGAATAAATTGGATAATTATTCAAATTGTGGTGTGTTGTTTTCGAATAAATTGGATAATTATTCAAATTGCTTCTCATTATTGATGCAATTTTTGGGCTTGTTTTACTTGGTTCTGGCACCGGCCTAGTAATTTGGTTGTTTTAGTTGTTTCATTATGTTCTTCGGGTGATTGTTTCCTTATATGAAATGTTAGTTAATTTGGTAGCTAATGTGATTGTGGGTTTGAACTTGATGATGTTCTTCGGACTGTAGTGTTAAGTCCAATGTTCTAAAATGCGTTTTCAGTATGCATGCGGTCCAGGACCGCATAACGCATAATCGGATTACGCGACGATTATACGGATTACGCGGAATTATGCAGAATATTAATATTTTAATATACATTAATATAATAATTATTAAAAATGGATATATTAAGTGCTATAAAACTCTAAACAATTATAAATAATAATCGTAAGTATGTAAAATGAATAAAATTGGTTCTACATAAGAAATTAAAAAGATAGAAAGACTTATCTCTTAACTCCTAATATAAAAGAAAGAACGAAAGAGGAGTTTAAACACTACAAATAAGTCCTTAATTTGTAAAATGAAGAAGTTCTTAATTTGTAAAATGAAGAACTCTGCAGATACCAGTAAAAATAGTAACAAAAAACTCTACAAATAGTAATAAAAAATAGTAACAAAAAAACTATACAAATCAAATAGTAACAAAAAAAATCTTCAGCAACCAGTGCTATTCAATGTTATGTTCTTTATCAGAACTCTGCAGCAAGCCAGTAACCAGCAACCAACAAATCAAATACTAACAAAAAAAAAAATCTACAAATAACCCCTAATTTTCTAGTAACCATCAAATAACACTTCACCTATAGATAAAACTCTGCAGCAACCAGCCCTAATTTTCCGAATAAAACCCTAGCCCTCTGAATATTTTCTTTCACCAAAAAATTCAACTCTAAAATCAACTCATTTTACTCAAAATAATTATCAAAAATGTTTAAGAGGAATAATACCCAAAAAAACAAATCAAAACCCTAAAATGATCCAAAATCGTAACTGAGAAAAAAAGGAAGGAATTACCAAAGCTGTCATTGCCGTTGGAGAGCTCGCCTTAAGGACCGCAGCCGCCGGAGGAGTTGTCGTCGGGTCATCGGTGAGATCGGAGGGGAGGGGGAGGGGGCGATCGAAAAAAATTAGGGTTTTTTTTTATCCTGCTGGATTCGGGACTCGGGAGTTTCGATTGGAAGAAGATAAAATAATCAATGATAATGTTCAAGAGGAATAATCCAAAAAATAAAAAATAAATCAAAACACTAAAGAAATCCAAAATCCTAACTTCTTAACTAAAAAAAAATTACCTGCGATGTCGCCAGAGAGCGCGCCCTGAGGACCGCAGCCGCCGGAAATGTCGTCGGGTCACCTGTGAGGTCGGAGGGAGGAAGGGGCGATCGCAAAATTAGGTTTTTTCTTTTTTCGTTGGATTTGGAAATCGGGAGAGAGATCAGGCGGGCATTGACTCGATGAAGAGAGCAAATAAGTAAATGGGTTGCGGATAACGGGTAGGGTTCGAGCGATTTTTTTAGTTTTCAAAACCCAATTACTCGCTGACTGCATAATGGACCGCCTTCTCCAATTTGTGAACGTTTGGGTGGCGAAAATGCCCATGCGGCCGCATAGAGCGTTTTTTAGAACAACATTTTTTAGAACATTGATTAAGTCTTCTCCATTTCTTTTGTGTATGAGGGCGGGTCATTGTATTGAATGATCCATCTCATTGCAATGCTACCCATCGCTCTTTATCCACTAACATTAACCTATCGCAATTTGTATTGACAAATATCGTGCCTTTTGAAAAAGTAAACACCAGTATATCACACAAAAGCACGTGCGCACATCCACACCAGAAGTAACCCTAAGCGCACTATGTACAGATCTTCCCATGCAACTTCTCGATCAATAACCACCGGTAGTTTGGTGACAGAGAGTAATGAGAAGGATATTGATTCTCTTTGAATTAGAGAGAGGTGATCGTCGTCCTATAATAAGAGAGGAGGTGTTCTCTGTAGGCTATAATGATATTCTTTCCTCTTAAGTGTTTTCTCTGGAATGATCAAGGTGTTTAATCTCGAATGATTTTTTACTATTAATCTTTACCAACTTTTTCTTCCAAAGTTGGGATGTATCTTGCCATGGGTAGTTTGAAATGTTCGTTTCATGTTCTTGGTATTAAGGTTTTAAATATCGGCTATAATGGATAGTTTGAAGTGTTTCATGTTCTTGGTATCGAGGTTTTAAATATCGGCTATAATGGATAATATCGGTCAAAAAAATTTCATAGCGGATATCATTATCGGGAAGATGTTGGGAATACTTAGCAAATATCTGATGTCAATAGTGGACCATAAATATGCATCTTGTCCTCTCTTATAACAATATGAATAAGGAAATACATGCATATATCACATAAAACTATATAAAATATCATATACATATATGTTCAAAATATACTTATCTCGACAAATTGCATGAAGTCAATGAATCAATAATCACTAAAGTACAAACCAATAAGTTTTACCGTGGTTTTAATTTTACTATAAGTTTGATATCCTATCAACGTGATCAATCCAGCGTGATTCTTTTTTGGTTCATGTAGCCTACCCCAAGTACTCTTTTTTGATTCATGTAGCCTATCCCAAGTACTTGGGATAAAAGGCTTAGTTGTTGTTGTTGTTGTTGATAAGTTTGATATTATTTTCTTGATTTTTTTATAAGCAAGTATTTAACAGTAATTTTACTATAATGTAACAGGAAATCATTGATCAGTAATTCATAAATTAATCTTTAAAAAAAGATTACAAAGGAAACCAGCCAATTCAAAGTTTAAATAAAAGGTAATTAGATACCCAATTTATTCAAATAACTAGAAAAAGGTAAACTAGTGGGCCATAAAAAGATTACAAATTTGTGCCCAATTGCATGGATTCTCAATATAAATGGATATCGACCGATATGGATCTCAATATTGCGATCACAAGTGGGTTGGACTCAATATTTATCAGCGATTTTTACCTTAAAATGATTAACATATTAGGATAGCGGATAGGTGTTTAAATTGCAATATTGACCGAAATGCGTCTTGGTGTAGAGTAAGTTCTACAAAAAATTGACAAAGTTCTACAACCGGCTGTCGACCTGACATCAATTCTCTTACAATTAAGTTTCGATCTGCTGATGGAAATCTATGGACAAAAAAGGTGCTTGTCATAGCCCAAAACAGTCACCTAGCATCTGCCATATTCTCCTAAACATGGGATAAGTTTGTTATAGGAGGTCACATTCGACTATGAGAGACACATAAAGCCAGGGGTGAGATAAAATGAAAGGGTGGTGCATTATCGTCATTTTTGTTTTGCAGCAGTAGTTATTATTCCTTGTTGCAATCTCTCTACATGCAGTACTTCAGTGAAACTTGAGTAAAAGTCGTGTATTTGTGGCAGCAGTCTATCCACCTCCCCACGAATCAGTCGGACAGCTGCAAGCATAATTTTCAGTTTTGAAATTCTTGGCGGAGGTGATATAGGAAGGGAGATGAATACATTAGTAACCAAAAACTGTCAAGAGAGAAATTTAAGAGATCCAAGAGAAGTGAGAGCCAAGATGAGAGAATTTTAAAGCAAAAGGCTAGCTTTACATGACTTAACAGCATAAGATAGCTTTGCAGGTGACTAGTCTCTCACCCAAACCTCACACTGGACCGATCTTATGTGTTTTCATGTCTTTGGTTTGTATGGGATGGGATTTAGTTCTTGAACGAAGTCGAGGAGGCACAATATCTTTTCTGGCATGTCTATAGGGATGAAAATGGACAGGTTTAAAGGCCAATTTTTGGCTCCTCCTATTTAAAAATTTGAATTAGAATTCAAATTTCTGAATAGGACGGGCCGAGGACTGGCCCTAGGAATCGTTCATTCCATCTGACCCTTGTGGTTACCTGCCGAGGCCTGAAGGCGAAATCTTTCAGGCCTTGATTGGCAACAGGGTTAAATTTAAGAGTTAAGAAGTTTTTTTACTGGGTGGATGTATGTTGCCAAATAGTTTTGGGACCAAAAAAAGATTAAATTGGTTAATAGACTGGTGAAGTTAAACCTGGATTAAAGTAGGGTTTACAAAACCACGAGTATAGGTAGGTTAAAAAGTAACTGGGTTTTCTCATAAAAAGACAGTTGAGAGTGTAGATAAATGCAATAAGAGGACTACTAATTGATCTTAACATCTCTTGAACTCTCATATATTGTCTGATGTGAGTTGGTTGTTTTCTGAAATGTCTTATCTAAATACTTAAAATGTTCATGAGCAACTTAATTGGTGTAAACCTTTTTTTTTTTTTTTTTTGTTTGTTAAATAGATGGTTTTGGTTGTGGACTGAACAACAGAATGGTATTCTTGATCATCTCCTCCATACCATTCAGTTTAAATAGATATGAACGGAATTAGATCGGAACAATTTTAAGAGATATGGATGAGAACCAGATAGAAGATGGCCCGGAAGTATAGAACTTTACCTTAGAGCACTATAAGATAATTGATCCATAAATAACTTTTGAAGAATGTCATTCTTGAGTCAGAATCGAGTCTAAAGTTGTTGATCCAAAGCTCAAACACAATTTGAAAATATAACCATAACAACAACTATATTGGAAGTCTCTTGTGTTTGAGGAAATGAATACAAATAATGTTTTCCTTTTTAATGCCTAAATTTGAGTACTTGCTAAGCTATCTGCATTTTGATCCACCATATGTTTATTAGGAAATGAGCTAATGAAATTTTTTAATCCAGGCATTTTGTATGAGTGAATTTATAAAGAACTGAAGTCACGAGGAGAGGATGAGTTAGCATGTATAAGTGAGGGGTCATATAATTTTTTTTTATTAATTTATATCTAGAAAATTAGATTTAAAACATAGAAAAATAAATATTCAAGTTGTTAGGAGACATGACCTCCGGCTTATTGTTTAAATTAATGCAAGATAAAATTTCGATAAATAAGTTTTCAAAAAAAAAATTATAAATAAAATTTCTAGGATATTACATGTAAATGAACATGAGACAGTTTCTAATAGGCCTTAACAGGGGGAAACTAAATAAAAGAATTTTGGGTAGAAGTATCCAAAAAATAAAAGATAGAGTGTCTAACATATTATAGAAAGGTTAAAAAAAAATAATAATAATAATAAGAAAGTAAGGGAAATCAAATGACATTGGGAGTTATACAACTTCATATTTTCATACATTTTACGTTAATCTAGTCTTACCGTGCTAATCGCCATTTTTTAGGATTTATTCATACCAAAATTCATATGTATACTGTTCATTTCTCATCCATTTGTGTTTTTTTTTTTTCATATTCATTAATTTTGTATCTGTTTTGAACAAAAATTGTACAATGCTTGCAAAATACTGATGCTTGGCAAAATACTGATGCTTGGCGTAAATGTCATACTTTATCATAGAAGTGGTAAAGCATCACTAAGATAAGATAGTGATTCAAAAATAACACCCAAAAATTACCGCCTTCGGTTGTTTGCATGGAAGTAGAATAGAAATAGTGTAACTAAGTGTTACTTTCACTATTTCAAGTGCTTGTTTAGCCGACAAGTAAATATGAAGATACTTCTTATATGGTGATGTGGCGTATATGTGGTAGCTTACTTTCAAATTTTTCTTGCTCACACTTTTAATTTGGAAAAGCTCCACAAAGCATAGGATCAAGGCAAAAAAATATTATTTTATTTGTATGTCAATTATTCTCATTCAAAACTTATAATTTTATACATAAAAAAGCTAAATAAAATATTATAAATTTAGTTTTATTTAATCAATTAGATAATACTCCCTTTACTTTCTAATGCACTTTTTCTTCCTCCAAAAGAAAAAATTCCTTCTTCTATTTCAATTTTGAAAATTATTTCTTAATTTCTTGTTCCTTCTATACTTATAGTGACCAAATATACCCTAAGATAAGTTTGGTTAATTGCAGTGAAATCTCATGAACAATATGGCCAGTATAATTTATTATTTCTTAATTTCAAAACTCTCAATTTTATCTTTGCTCCTAACGGCATTAATAAATGTTTGTTATTTTTACCACTGTTTAATTTAAATTGCACATTTTTTTATAAAATTCATAAATTATCCTTCTCTCCCTTACAAAGAACTCATCCAAGATATGTCCAGAGAATGTTAATTACAGCAAAACCTTCTGTACTATAGTGATAGTATAAATTATTATTCTTAAATTGAAAACTTTTATTTTAGTTCCTAGACTTCATTTAACTTAAACTGCACATTTTTAATGAAAACTCTAAATTATCCTCATCTCCCTCACTAACTCACCTAAAAACATGTCCAGAAGAGGGTAATTCGAGGATTTTATTAAAAAAATACAGTTTAAGTTAGACATAGATGAGAATAACAAACTATTGAATAACATCTTTAGTTGTCTATGAACAAAATTAAAAGTTTCAAACTTAAAAAATAATAAGTTATACGTACAAAATTCTCACTCATAAAAAAAAAAAATCACAGTTTTAAGTCTAAGAACTAATAAATTGGATCATAATAATTGGCAGACAAAGCTACTGATAAGGAAATAAACAAGTCAACCGCAAACGTACACAGGTGGACTGATCACAGAGTTTTAAGTTTAAGAACTAACACATGTGGACTGATCACAGAGTTTTAAGTCTAAGAACTAATAAATTGGATCATAATAAATGGCAGACAAAGCTACTGGTAAGGAAATAAACAAGTCAACCGCAAACGTACACATGTGGACTGATCACAGAGTTTTAAGTCTAAGAACTAATAAATTGTATCATAATAAATGGCAGACAAAGCTACTGGTAAGGAAATAAACAAGTCAACCGCAAACGTACCCAGGTAGACTGATCACAGAGTTTTAAGTCTAAGAACTAATAAATTGTATCATAATAAATGGCAGACAAAGCTACTGGTAAGGAAATAAACAAGTCAACCGCAAACGTACCCAGGTGGACTGATCACAGAGTTTTAAGTCTAAGAACTAATAAATTGTATCATAATAAATGGCAGACAAAGCTACTGGTAAGGAAATAAACAAGTCAACCGCAAACGTACCCAGGTGGACTGATCACAGAGTTTTAAGTCTAAGAACTAATAAATTGGATCATAATAAATGACAGACAAAGCTTCTGGTAAGGAAATAAACAAGTCAACCGCAAACGTACCCAGGTGGACTGATCACAGAGTTTTAAGTCTAAGAACTAATAAATTGGATCATAATAAATAGCAGACAAAGCTACTGGTAAGGAAATAAACAAGTCAACCGCAAACGTACACAGGTGGACTGATCACAGAGTTTTAAGTCTAAGAACTAATAAATTGGATCATAATAAATGGCAGACAAAGCTACTGGTAAGGAAATAAACAAGTCAACCGCAAACGTACCCAGGTGGACTGATCACAGAGTTTTAAGTCTAAGAACTAATAAATTGGATCATAATAATTGGCAGACAAAGCTCCTGGTAAGGAAATAAACAAGTCAACCGCAAACGTACACAGGTGGACTGATCACAGAGTTTTAAGTCTAAGAACTAATAAATTGGATCATAATAAATGGCAGACAAAGCTATTGGTAAGGAAATAAACAAGTCAACCGCAAACGTACACAGGTGGACTGATCACAGAGTTTTAAGTCTAAGAACTAATAAATTGGATCATAATAAATGGCAGACAAAGCTACTGGTAAGGAAATAAACAAGTCAACCGCAAACGTACACATGTGGACTGATCACAGAGTTTTAAGTCTAAGAACTAATAAATTGGATCATAATAAATGGCAGACAAAGCTACTGGTAAGGAAATAAACAAGTCAACCGCAAATCACAGAGTTTTAAGTCTAAGAACTAATAAATTTGATCATAATAAATGGCAAGACAAAGCTACTGGTAAGGAAATAAACAAGTCAACCGCAAACGTACACATGTGGACTGATCACAGAGTTTTAAGTCTAAGAACTAATAAATTGGATCATAATAAATGGAAGACAAAGCTACTGGTAAGGAAATAAACAAGTCAACCGCAAATCACAGAGTTTTAAGTCTAAGAACTAATAAATTGGATCATAATAAATGGCAAGACAAAGCTACTGGTAAGGAAATAAACAAGTCAACCGCAAACGTACCCAGGTGGACTGATCACAGAGTTTTAAGTCTAAGAACTAATAAATTGGATTATAATAAATGGCAGACAAAGCTACTGGTAAGGAAATAAACAAGTCAACTGCAAACGTACACAGATAGACTGATCACAGAGTTTTAAGTCTAAGAACTAATAAATTGGATCATAATAAATGACAGACAAAGCTACTGGTAAGGAAATAAACAAATCAACCGCAAACCGTACACAGGTGATTTTCATGCAAACCTAATAAATAATTGTACTTTTCATGCAAACCTAATAAACCGCAAACGCTACTGGTAAGGACATAAACCTACACAGGTGATTTTCATGCAAACCTAATAAATAATTGTACTTTTCATGCAAGCTTTAAATTGAATTTTTTTGGGGTGATTTTAAGTACAATTTGGAGATTTTATTGAGAAGACAGGTTTGAAACTAAACCTGCCCAGTGGCCCATGCCGGGCACATCAGGGACCGTTCGTGCCCGCCATAGACGTGCCATGCCGTGATGTGTCGTTCATGCTCGGCACAGGCGTGCCCTGCCGGGCACGGCACGACATGCCTGTCCAGGCTTCGGCCCGAGCTCGGCCCGTTGGTACGGCGTGTCGTGCACGTGCCGTCCCGTGCCGGTCCATATTATTAAAAAAAATTAAATAAGATTAGGAGACTATTTAACTTCATTTAATTGGATTTAATAAGTAGTAATAACAATAATTTTTTTTTATTATATTTAATCTCATTACATTGATATAATTACTCTACAAATCTCTTTAGAAATTATACAAAACCCGAAGAGAGGGAAGAGAACTATAGCCGTTACCCTCAACTTATTCTTAGTATTTTTTTCTAAGAGATTTATGAGTTAAAAATTACAAAAAAAATTAGAAAATACATGAAAATCCGAACAAATGTAAATACTTTTAATCATGATTCATCTTTTTCTGGTAAGGTCTCTACTACTACTTTATTAGTCAAATCTTATTCCATATCTTCTGCGTCATACCATTCCTTCAAGCAGACACACATCTCCAATGTGTCCAGTGCCATTGAGGTTTTCAACTCCGTGAGCACTCTACCACCTACGTTAAAAGCAGACTCCGATGCTACAGTAGATACTGGAAGAGTTAGTAAATCACGAGCCATACTGGAGGAGCTCAGATAACTTGTGTGTGTGTGAAAAATGGAAATGAACTGAGAGCTCACACAAGTTATCTGAGCTGCAGTTCATTTTCACTATCTCCAATAAAAAATTTTAAAAAAATTCTTTTAGATTATGATCTAAATCCCCTTGGGTTCACTCATATCTAATTTCTTGAATTTTAGTTTTGATTTGGCTATTTATCAAGTTGATACAAATTTTAATGGTTTTCAGTGAATAAATATTTTGCATCCACTTAATGAAAGGATAAATGAACTCCAAACCTTATAAAATTTGATTTGAAAGAAGTTAAAGATGTAAATAAGCTAATTCTAGAAAAAATTTGAAGAAAAATCATTGGATCACTATATTTTTGCCTCTCTAACTCATGTAACTTCTCTTGAACTGGCAGCTCATCGACAGTAATATATATATATATATATATATATATATATATAGAGAGAGAGAGAGAGAGAGAAATGAAAATAAACTCACAGCTCACGACAAGTTATCTGAGCTGCAGTTCATTTCCACCATCTCCAATAATCTTTTTTAAAAAAATTTCTTTTGGATTATGATCTCGTCCCCCTAGGGTTCACTCATACCCAATTTCTTGAGTTTTAGTTTTGATTTGAACCTCCATCAAATTAAAACAAAATTAACGGTTTTCAATGAATAAAACATTTTGTATGCACTTGATGAAAGGGTAAATGAACTCTAAAACTTATGAAATTTAATCCGGAAGAAGTTAAGAAGATAGAGATTGTAATTGTAAAAAAAATTGAAGAAAAATTATTGGATCATTATAATTTTGCCGCTAAATCACGTAGCTTTTCCTAAACTAGCGGCTTACTTACAGTAATAATATATATATATATATATATATATATATATATATATATATATATATATATATATATATATATATATTTATAAAAGTGTATTTAAGATGTCTATAGAGCGAGTTGTTTACGAAGATGCCCTTGAAGATGTTCCTAAGTTTAAACATGGAAGATCTATATCAATGATACAAATCATTACTTGTGACTTCTACGTCCTAAAATAGTGATGGACAAAAAATTTTGCATTTTCGATAAATTTTAACTATATATTGAATATGGTATAAAATGAACTATTCTTCGTCAATAAAACACTGGAGACCTCTTCATCGATGATGAAGTATCTAAAACATATAATTTTTATATAGGTCTCCATCGATGATGATGAAATATCTAAATCATATAATTTTTTATATACAATATATTTAGAACATTGAAGATCATAAATAATATTTCGGATCGTCTAAGTACACCTATATACACCTATGTTGAGATATAAAAGGTCACTACATATGTATATATAGACCACCTAAAGAGTGCCCAACCAAGTCGAGCAAGCACAGCAACTAGCAAGAATGATATCTCACGTTCTATTATCATCACTAAGACCTTGTTCTTGTGCGAGAGTGAAGAAACTACTGACCCTCAAGCTTGTTCGACCTCTATCGGTGGCAGTTAGATCAGATAGTAGCGTTGACCTGCAGCTGCAGTCGCCGGAGAAGCAGCAGCTACCCCCGGCACTCCACGGCAAACCCCTGCCCAATCACGTTGCCATTACGGTGGACGGAAACTCGAGGTGGGCCAAACCCAAGGGACTGCCCACCTCCGCCGGCCACCAGGCCGGATTCCGAGCTCTCAAGGAAATCGTCGACCTCTCGTGTCGGTGGGGGATCGCCGAGTTCACTGCACTTGCTTTCTCAACTGAGAATTTGCTCCGTCCGAAGGTACGTCCGTCACGCTTGTACGTACCGACTCCGAAGAATTAGACCAGTTTTATTTGTCATGCAGATAGAAGTAGAGAACCTGATGATCGTGTTGGAGGGATTCCTCAGGGAGAACCTAAGAGACTTTTCGAGGTATGGGCATGCTGTTGGGGATGAGCAAAATTCAGTTATAATCGAAACAACTGATTAAAACTAGTAAACCCGAATTAAATAATTAAGTCGGTTTTCGATTTCGGATTTTGAAACCAAAGACCGATTCGAACCAACCAGATTATTAAAAATTTATATATTTATTCACAAACATATATACATATAAACATACATATATACTTATATACTTATATAAATGAGAATAATTAAGATGAATAGTAGTTTTACATAAGTTATCCGAAATGCGGACCATTTTTACTATATTTAATAATTATTTTTTAAAAAATTTCGTTTGGATTATAATCTCAAATCCCTAGGTTAACTCATCTCCAATTTCTTGATTTTAGGTTTGATTTGGTTTCCATCAAGTAGATACAAAATTAATGATTTTTGATAAATATAATATTTTGTATCCATTTGATGAAAAAATAAATAAATTTCAAAATCCATAAAATTTGATCCAAAAAGTTAAGAAAAATAGAGATTATGATCCTACAAGCAGTTTGGAAAAAAAATTAAAAGATTCATTACTTATTGTTAACTTACTTAACTTACATGATGAGCTTACGTCTCATCTACATGAGCTACGTCTTATTTACAACAGTAATCTCTAAATAAATACATATATACAATAAATAATAAAAAAAACACCAATTGATTAATTTAAAGAGAGATGCCTACGGTTAAAATTATAATTTTAAATAAATTTTATTCAAAATCTAGTTCCCAAACTGATCAAGTAAAATTAATTAAATTAGTTCAATTTAGTTTCAATTCTCATTTCTAATCGGCTTGATTCTATCTTACCAAAATTGGTTTTATTTTACACTTGTAAATTCTTAGTATCAACTATCAAGTGACACCTTGTTACTTAGCTAGTTAACACCATATCCACCATAAAATTCACATATGCTATTGAGCATCAACGATACAAGTCTAGAATGGAAACCTGCGATCTATGGACCAATTTTTGATCCATCCTATTCAAAATCTTGAATTAGAAAAATAAAATTTTTATTTTCAACTTAAACTTTTAAATAGAATTGACCGTGAACGTACCTATTATAATCCCTAGATAAGTCGTTAGCTTCGCTTACCGACCACAAGGATCCTCACATTTTTACAGGGATGGTATCCGAGTCTCCATTATTGGCGACCTGTCAAAGGTCCCAAAATCTCTACAGGAGGCGGCAAAGGAAGCGGAGGAGATCACCAGGAACGAGTCGCAGATGGATTTCAAAATGGCGATCAACTACGGGGGTCGATGGGATATAGTGCAGGCATGCCAGAAGATTGCCCACAAGGCAAGGCACGGGCTTATCGAACCTGCAGAAGTCACGGAGTCTCTGTTTGCACAGGAACTGGCCACAAACTGTACCGACAAGTTCAGCTACCCTGATCTCTTTATCAGGCCCGGCGGTGAGTTGAGGCTGAGCAACATCTTACTGTGGCAGTTATCTTACACGGAGCTTTACTTTGCGCCCGTACTTGCCCCTGATTTCAAACAAGCTGAGTACATTGAGGCTTTGAGCTCATTCCAAAGGCGGGAGAGGCGCTTTGGCCGAAGAAATGCCTAAGAAGTAAAATATGGGTACTCTAGTTTCTTCTACTGCAAATCGAATAAACGAAAACTACCGCTGTGTTGTTACTGTTACTACTGTTATTGAATATGGATCATGACCTATTATAATACCCGCAGCTGAGTCTAGAAAACTAAACTGAAACAGACAGCAATAAACAAAATTTTGATCAGATTGTATGAGCATTGCAGATGCGCAACAGAGAGGAAGAACAAATAAAAGATCGGCCATTCTTGCACAAACAATTTCGTTAATTCATTGCAAATTTAAAGCTAAAAAAGTCGAACATGCTAAACTTCAATGATGAATGAAAAAATATAGATAACGTCTTTGAAGAGATCAGATAGTACCTTGATTGAAGTATTCATCTTCCCATTTGTATCTGATGGTTGCTTCCAGTTGCTTCCAGTTTCGGCAGAAACCATGCACACGGATGAGATCAACTGCAATAACTAGCATATCACACCGAAACGCTAACGTTGAGATCAACTGCAATAACTATATCAGACTCAAAGTTGTCAATCATGCATATAGAAATAGACATTAATAGTAATAAATAAATTTGAATTCTACTTACACAAGTCACCAGTTCATGCTCCTCTGGGGCTGCAACCAAAAAAATTAACATATATAGATACTAGGAATTTTCTTATACATAATGCGTGATAATATTATTTCCCAACCATATTGTACAACAGAAGCATACGAGTCCTCGCTACACTGCAAGATATTACAGTGTACATGGGACATGGCATTTGTTCTGCCCAAGCAAGAACATGATGAATGAACAGTGTGAACCAAGAGCCATGGGCAGCTTCTCTAATTAAATAATGCAGTATCCTCAGTGTTGTGACTCAAACCTAGTCCCATTCCTCTCCTCATTCCTGTGGCCGTGCAAGCCAGAGAGAGCTCAATGCACGGAGCCGGGAGAAGTAGTCGTGAATGGCAAGCAATGCACGTGCAGCTTGGCGGGTTGTCAGTATCCGATGCATCTGCTGCAACGTTTGCTGTCTTAAGTTGTCGGCCTGGAATTCAAACAACAGGATTAGACATCCCAGATTCTGCATGGAGAAATGTGACAAAATATCAAAGCACATTAATAGTAGCTAGTATATACCCCATGCCTAAATTATTTAACCTCATGGCACTACGATTAGCACCGAACTTCTTAAAGGATCAATAATTCTATAAATAAACATTAAAACAAATTAACAGAAGGTTGAGATGCATGATGAAGTAAATCCTTTCCGTATCAATGTATCAGTCTCTCCAAGGGAAGAACTTGAGGAGAGCTTCAATCATACTCGACTTATCATGCACAAAGGGGAAAAAAAAATCCCTTCCACGAAAGTTTGGATCAATGTTGAAAATAATGCATTATGAAACCCGTTATGTTGCGTTATGAAACCTAACTGAAAACCAACGTTACTTATCAGTTGAAAATAACTCAATGCACCATAACAGTGCGCTTTTTATGTTATTTTATATTATTTTACGTTACGTTACGTTAAATTACGTTATGTTACGTTATTTACAGTAATTTTTAAATAGTTTTTATATTGATTTCAATTATTTATTTTGATTGTTAGCGAAGTGCTATAGTTTTTTTTTCACTTGACGGCTTATTGTTTACTTATTTGATTGTTTGTGACATTTTTAGTTTGTACATCCTTATTTACTTGTTATAAGTTCTTTCCAATTACTGAATTTTTTTTTGTTACAATTCATTTCCAATTACGGAAATTTCTTACTTGCTGATTAAATTGAATTCTCAGCTAATCTAAAATAAACAATTAAAATTAAATTGAGCATTACAAAATATAAATTATAATATTGATAATAATTGAAAATAAATTTGAAATCTTATTTTCTTATTTAGATGATGACTGAAATTATGGGTGTGAATGTAATTTAATTTATGAAGATAAATATGAGAATTACTATGAAACTTGTTAGAAATTTAGAATTAATACTGGTATATAATTTTTTTTTTATTTTCTTTTAGAATTTTTAATTCTATTTTCAATTTATAAAATTTATTTTATATAGTTTTATATTTATTTTTAATTAAATAAATAGAAAATCACATAACCTACGTTATGCGTTACGCTATATGCTATATAACCTAACAGAGACAAAACGTTAGGTTACCGTTATCGTTATTTTAAACATTGGTTTGGATATTAAAGGGTTTCTTTCTGGTTCAACAATAAGCAAGACGCTTTTCCTCTTATTTAAATTACAAAAAATGAATGAATTGCAGTATTGCACAAACTAAATTGAATTGTATTTGTTCACTACTAGCATTATAGGCATAGGATCAACATAGTGCTTCATTTTCATTTACCTGACAAAGGAAGCTTTCGAGTGTGCCCAGCTTCCCCATGGCCATGGCCATCTGACCCATGTAATTTGCGACATTCCCAGAACCTCCTGCTGGGCCAGAGGATCCAGAAGCCAGAGTTTCAGCTAGGGACTGCTGTAGCGCTTCCATCCCTTGCGAAAGAGCATCTTCAGCTTGCTGGGAGGATTGCTGGAGGCTACATAACCCCACAACCTGTTGCTCAGTTAATGGCTCTAGCTGACTCGCTAGCAGCTGCAATGCACAACCAGGGGAGTTAAAACAAGGCAATTAAGAAGAGGAAGAAGAAGAAGAAAAAATAAGGGAGAAAAAAAAAACGAACAAAATATCACTTCTGGCCACTCCATACTTGGATTCAGCCGTGTGAATCCTCTCCTTTGACAATCAATTATAGGTTATAAAGGCTTAACAAAGGAAGAAGAGCAATTCGAATAACAACTCAAGGCCCTTACCTATATAATATGAAAACTCATAACCGACACGGGCAAGGTAGTTTGGCCTAACTAGGGGGGAAAATAAAGATAGGGTTGTCTTGAATCTAAAATGATCGCTGCTTTAAAGATGGGGAAAAAAAGGGAAAAAAGAATATACAACGTTGATCCTATTTTTTTGGTTGAAAGATGAAGACGGTTGCCATTTTCATTTATCTATGAAAAATGAAACAATCTCTATTTCAATGGTTCAGTTCGTTCATTTGATTGAACAAGGAATTTAGACAACAAAACAATGTTGCATTTCAACTTCTTTGGACATTTTTAGATATCTCTCAATAACATTTAGCATCAACATTTGTTCAAAAATTAGAGGTGCAAGTTCTAAAGAAAAAAAGTGAATTATTTTGTATACATCTGGTGAACTTTACAAACAACTTGAAAGAGTTCTACATGGAAAAAGTACTTCTTGAGCAATAAGGTTACAAGTCATGAAAGCAAACTTCTGGGGCATTCACTTATAATGGCCTATGCAGTAGACACTTGTATCGTGAAAATTTCTCGTGCCATTTTTTTTTTTTTGTGGTGTAATCATGCATATTTTTCAGAATTTGGCGTGTGTCGGCATGCCATGTCTATGTTAGAGTGTGTTTCCATCCAACACGGGTCAACATATTCTGTCAATATATTAAAATGAAAGTTACAATTGGCATACTCAGTTGCAAAAAAACATATCTTCGACATGGGAAGTTAGCACTCCACTCATCAAATAGGACCTCTCTGAGAATATGTTCAGCAAGAAAGTAAATTCAAGAAAGAGATTTAATAGTTTGATTTACGTCCACCTTCATAAAGCACGATGCCTAAACTGAAATTTCTTGTTATAGTTAAATTTACTTAGGATACTTCCAGCATGAATGACTTACCGAGGGCATGATTAGGGTAGGGAAACGGCGGTCCCAGGGAGGATTTCAAATGTTGAGCCCAAGAGGAGGAGACTTATGGAAAAGCAAATGACATAGGTGTGGTTGCATATAAAACACTTAATATTATAAAAGACTTTGCCTCAGAAAAGAGTATATCAGTAGCATTTCTAAGGCTGGCCCAAAGCTTGGTAGGATATAGCTCCATACTAGTGTTTAAGGTCAAATAGCTATACACAATCGAGCACCTTAAGACTAGAACTGAAATGATTCGCAATCCAGTAAACTTCAACTTGCAAACATTCTCAGATGTGCTCCCTCTTATTTATTCTCCTTGTGTTACTGGACCTTGTGCTGAATTATGTATTTTAATGCTCAACTAGATCCATCAATACTTGGTTTCGATAAGAATTAGGAAAAGAAAAAATTTCAACTAAAAAGGTACCATATAAATAAATAGATTTAACTATGAAGATATGAGAGAGAGAGAGAGAGAAGATAGAATTAATGGATAAAGAGATATGTCCGAGACAATTCACCTTTAGAAGTTCAGATGGCCTAAAGCCCCCCAGCCACAAGAAACACCTTTCTGCAGGTGTTTTCCACATCCCAGACAGCATATGGAAAACATCAGCTTTTGCAGCGGTGCCCTTGAGCTTAAAAATCTCAGTATAATGTGTCATGATAACATCAACAATGACCCGAAGATCATTATCACTTGCGTGGGAGTTCACGGCAGCCCTCAACTCATTGATCTGCCGATTTTGATCTTCCAACCACCTTGCATATTCCATGTCAAATGCCAAGGCCCCTGTGAACATACAAATCATGTCAGGTTTCTTTCATATCAACTTAATACTACGATATTCAAGGAAAATGCAGTCCGTTGGAATGTCTGATCGGTCTCAGAAGCAATATACATATTCCAACAGCTCTAACCAACAAGACGGATACATCCTGTGCTATTATTTTAAGCCATAGACATACTCCATAATCATAATCTCCCATTGAAGCGCCCATTTGATTAAAACTGAATTGAAATTTTGTCAATGGGATTTTCTGTATTTGATGGAATTCACTATTTCGTCAGTGTAGGATTATGGATACCTTGGTGGCTAGCAGTTTTCACCACCTTTCTAATGGAAAACGATGAATCAGAATTAGTTGTCGAAGTTAGTGAAGTTCAATTGAGAAAATCTAATATGTTAAACCTATTGATAAAATCTAATATGTCAAACCTACAGAAACGTCCATTTTTTCTGAGCATCAAAATCATTTCTAGCTCATCTCTATCAAACAAACCACAACCCTAACCCCATAATCTCATCTCTATTTTCCTGTGCACCCCCCCCCCCCCCCCCCCCCCCCCACACACACACACACCAACTCACTCAACTGTCATGAATTTCAAATATATCCAATCAACATCAGATGAAAATTGCACTTCCATTGCTCTTTATTCGATGAATTGGAAAAAACCATGTGACACAATGCCAACACAAACGGATATTATGAGCATATCACAATACATTTTTCAAAAAAAAATTGGGGACAATGTGCTCAATGTTGGAGCCTCCGCAGGAAGGAGGAATTCCTAGTCAATATTGATTCAGGTGCGGTTATAAAAATCCAGAATGCCAGCAGGTAGAATTGATTCTAAGCATCATAAAAAAAAAATCAAGCAATCAATTGTAGACTAATATATCATCATCAGCTAAAAACCACTAGGTTAAAAAGTCATTTTGGATTGCTAAAGAAGGAAAAGTAAAAAATTACATCAAATTTGTCTATTCTTATATATAAGGAAATAAAAACGAAAAAACATATAGATTCTGACAGTACCATTTCCACTTGTAGAATGAGACTGATCTCCAGAGCTTGAGATGAAGATCCCCTGGAAAAGGAAGTTCGTAAATAAAGAAAGCAAATATAGAAACCCTAAGTGGTAATAAGTTACTGCTAGGAATCTACCTGCTGCCGAGCTCTCTGGAGCTCCTGCTCAAGTTGAGCAAGCTTCACTCTGCTACTTTCAAGTTGTTGTACATATGCCTTCGGAAGACACAGCAAAAAAGTTGGATCGAAGTTCCAAACCCACGGAAGGAGAATTTATGTAGATACAAGTTTACCGCCAAATATATATTCATTTATAAAGAATCTAGTTATAAGAGGAACTCATATAGATACAAGAAGACACCCTCAGGAATGAATCTCAACCATTCACAAGGCCCTAGAACAGTTCAAGTGCAAGAAACAGTGTATTTCCGGTTTCCAATTTATCAGACATGAAAAATTAGAGACGGGTAAGAGGTCAGTTTATCAAAAAATCAGGTGAGGTACTTCACATTTGACAACAAATTCGATAAGGTATAGTAGGTAATTATAAATTTTAAAGCAGACCCAGTTGTCTAATGGACAATAAACCAAATCCCGATATCTGAGAAATGGTTATCAGCATTACGTTGTAACCTCCACTTGCCACCCAAGTGGTAACCGTTCCACCACACCAAAACATCAAATTTGCAGTCAAGGTTGAGGATTATAATTTTTTAGTCTAACACGCCTTTGCAAGTTGAGCACCCTTTTACAGGCCAAAACTGAAGCTTTAGAGCAGTGGCATTTGCTTCAGGGGGGAAAAAAAAAAAAAACTGCAACAAGATTTGCGTCCAGGGGATCCCCTGAACTTCGGTTATTCTAGTACCATTTTAAAGTCCTTTTCACTGGAACCGAAGCTTTGAATGGTAGTGGTTTAGGGTTACGATTTGATAGTCTTAACAGTTACCAGAGTTTTTAAAAGTCATCGCTGATTAAGAAAGCTGCTTTCTTCTTATACCTCTATTACCTTTAAATAATTACTCGTTAAATTTGCTAACCAGTTGGAATCACCAAAACAGATTTTAGGATTGGGGTCACAAGGGTTTACTGGAAAGAGATAGAATTAGGGTAGTCAGTTTAATTTGGAAACGCGGCCACCAATCATGATGCCTCAGAAACCATGCACATATCTACCATGTTTTTCTGAGTCTAATAAAATTACCAGGAAACTAGTAGATTAGAGAAGAGGAACAGGCCTCTCTGTGTATGAATAAGTAATACATTTATCAATATTTAAATTAAATAAACTATACCTTAAGAGACATGTAGAAAACACTCTTAACGCAGTTATCTACAACATATCCCAATTATTGTTCAGTAGTACAGATATCAATAGGGCAGCAGCACAATCCCTTGGAAAGTTGGGAAAATGATTTAATAATGGAGATCAAAGGTTGTCTAAGCATATAGTTGAAAGCTGGCTACACCGAATCATGACAAGGCAGATGCACCCCCATAATTTCATATAGTCTATCAATACAGGATCCAACTTCATCCATGTAAGGTACCAGTTATGGCTTAAGTATGCAATTAGATATCCATAATACCCAGTTACTTTGGATATGTTTATAATACAATATGATAATTTAAATATATGGCCAAAGGAGAATATATTTATGCATCCTTTTAACTAGGATTGGAAGAATGGAATGATTTGTATAGATGGTCATGAGTCATTTAGACATACTTGAAATCAAGCATGAACTAATAGCAAATGACAAAATACGTTCAACATCTGCACCATAAGTCAAATGACTCCAAGCAGAAATTAGTCATATAAAAAGCATGCAGAGCTTCAACGGAACACAATATCATTGACCAATCTACCATTTGTCAACCAACAAAAAGTAAAAACGATGGGCACCTACTGACTCCTTGTCTACTAGATAACTTTAGAAGCAATGACACTAGAGTTTTTTAAAAAAATAATAATGGTACGAAAACTGCTCACCTTTTTCCTCAATCTACTTTTCCTCGCAGCTTCACGATTCTGAGCAAGCCGACGAAGAGTCTGCAAAAGCATCAAATACATTTAGTCCTTAATATTTAGCCCACTGTAGATTGGCTAAAATTAAAGGCATCTAACTACCTTTTGATCACTCGTCTTTTCCTTGGATCTATCACTGGAATCAGAAGCCACTACTGTTGCAACTTGTCCTTGTTCAAACTAAGCAACAGAAAAGAGATGCATGAACAATCAAGCATATTTCAGTTTAAGAAGATAACAGCAGCAGGGATTTATATAGGTACCTCCAATTAAGCTAAATAACAAAAGAAGTTTGTTTGCAAAGCCATGAATTGCACCATGTCGAAAATAAAAATGGTAATATAATGATCACATTAAATGGTTTAGTTCATATTTCTCAGTGTTCCAAATATATATAATTATATATATATAGTCACCTCCTAGACATTTCTAAACCATTATACGGCCATTGTGTTCAAAACATCCCTATTAATTTTTAATGGTATTATAAGTTGGAGGGAGCGAAACATGTTCACTCAGCAATCTAAGGGTGGCAGTAAACATATTCAGCCAGCAGCCAATTCATTGGACAAAACTTAAGCAAATGAATAGTAGCAATTTGATAAGTATCGCACACCAGACTCTTATACTGAAGTAAAATATATATCTAACTGCTACACCTTTCAGAGAAAAATCACAAAAAGCTCCTTCAATGATAATTACCAACTCTATGAAGCATGAATATTGAAGTAATAACATCAAATTGTGTAACCTTTACAAAAACTTCGGATACCATTGGTTTGACTGGGATAGAGATTAGTTTAAGCAGATGATGGAGCTGATTTAATTGAGGTTCATATTTGCAGAGTCGTATACGTATAAAATGGGTTCTGCTTAACATCCATGTGGCCGTGCCACTCTGTTTACAGCCTAAACATGACAATTCTAATGATCCTACTCAAAATATATATCACTTATTTGGTCTACTAATCACCAGGATACTTTCCCTAAATATGATTTTCCATAGATAATAGAAAAAATATCTAGAAATGCAATATAATGTTCAGCAGTACAACAATAAGAATGGTGACAAGAAAGTATAGAGACTACGAGAAAAGTTAATATCCATGAAATGAGGAAAAAAAAAATTAAGCATACAACAAATTGGCGATATAGAACAGAAGATCACCCGTTGGTTCTTTTCATCAGTGTCTACATCTGTTGAAGTGTCAGTCCTGGGACTTCCGTCTGCCATGGTTGATTCTCCCCAGTTCTCAAAGTGATTGCTGGGCAGTGAAACAAGATTAGACTGTTGTCCCTTCTGCAGTGGTAATGTCACTGGACCAATTCTTGGCGCCGTAGGAGTTATATCTGCTGAAGAAAGTTGCTGTCATGGAGAAAACAATTATTCAGCATGCAATTCCCCCCAGAATGAGAATACAACAATCTACTATGTATAGATCACATACAATATCGCAAAGATGAAAACTTACTTTAGTAAATGAGTTAAACTGAAGTGGATCAGAAGCAGTGGGTTGGCCACCAGATTTTGGATCAAATAATGAATCTATAAAACACAAATCAAGCATATGAATCAGGCAGATATTAGCTTCCAGAAAGTCTAGAAATGATCTACAGTTGTCACAACTCTGTTATTTGCATTGGACATGGGATCACCAGCTTGTTACGAATAAGTAACTAATTAAAAGGTAGAAATCAAGAGCTCTGTATTTTAAGGGTATGCCACAAGCACATAATTATAGAGAAAATGCAAGTAGAAACATAATCAACAGTCACGCACTTCTACTTAAATCTGCAACGTCCTCTATGCGAAAACCCAGAGACCGCTCAAGTGCCCCAAAGTCAGAAATTTGGGAATTGTGCATGTTGTTTCCACCTGTTCCGCTACAGAAGGCAATAAAGCAAGGATAAGCAACCTCTGATGCAAGTATAAGGTGTGAAAAACAACATACATGTATCAAGACCACTAATTTTAAGAAATACAGCCATTTGAAAAAGAAAAAAAAAAACACTTAATAATACACACAAGTCCAGCATCAAAGAATTACTTCATTCTGATAGATTCAGAATTGTCTTTAAGAAGCAGTTTCATGTGCTATTTTATTCAATGTCTTATAGTCCAAGTCATGGTGTGTGCCCAACTCACACAGTAGATAATTAAAGATGACTTGTTAGGCAAGCTAACGTATTTCAGGCAGTGAAAGTGGTTGTGTTCCATCTACCAAAATAAGAAACCAACTTAAGAATCATTACTGGCATGCTCCCAAAGATAATACTGATACTGTTTCTTAGCATGCGTAATTTTGGACATCTACATTAGCTATATCAGTAGCCAGTCATATATCATAATTTTTTTTGTTTACCAAATTCCATAGTTTGATAAGTTTACATTAGTAGCTATTTCCACCTATAATAGGGAAATTTAATCATATCAAACTTCACTACTTCATTAAAGGCCAAAGGAATTGCATCAGTTAAGTCGAAGAATATGTAAAGATGCTAACGCATGCATTTCAGTTTTCTTCTTCATGATACAGTTTCAATATTTCTATTGCATGTATTTCCATCAATTTAACACTAAAATGGGTGTCAATGTCTCATTTCAAGCAGCATACTGACCAAACTTTCAAAACTTTGCAAAATCTATCCAGAAATCAGAACCATACTACATGATAAAGCATTTAAAATCAAAACCATAATGAATACAACTTTCTGCCCAAAATATGACATGAAAACTGTAATGCATCTATTTAACAGAAAAGACCCTGATTGTCAGAGAGAAACGTTGATCACTATAAATCATGAAACACTCCAGCAGATGTAGGAAGTATTAAACAACCAGCTGTTTAGGATCAAATATCTAACACACAAACTTCAGTTATCACTCCATTCTGAGAAAAAAGCTTCAAGACATGGCATTTATATAGTAGCCAATAGATCATACCACTGTGGGCCAGACCTCATAGTCACTTCCTAGTGAAATCTACCAGCGATTAAACCATGAACTTCTACGCATCAGAAAAAATAAGTCGCACAAGTGGACACAAAGATGAGTACAAAATACTTGCTCTCAAATTTTCATCAGAAAATCACATTCATTCTAGAGGGAAGGTTACAACTCACTGCAGCTTAATGGTATCAACTTGCACTGTCAGCCTTTTTCTAGGGAAAATTATGAGCCTTAAAATATTGTATCTGACCAAAATTTGTTAGTTACAGGATAGAGACACGACAAATTTTAGAGACTTGAGACATGGTGCAGCCTTCTCCAATCTGAGACAGTAATCCTGGAGGCCTATGCATCCACAATTTGGAAATAATTCTATCCACAGTTTTTGATCCTTGTGAGAACTAAGCTTGTCAAAATTGACAAAGCAAATAACAGGAACAAGAAGCCATCTAATTATTCATCATTTTCCAATCTCAAAACAAAAAACCTGCCAGAGCATTTAAACTTACTATCCAGTTAGTTAGTCTACATTTCAAAGAACAACAATTACTACTACTACTAAACGTTTTATCCCAAGTACTGAGGGTAAAACCAAAACAAGAATTATGTTGGAAATAAACACATGGATCATCCTTCTCCACTTATTTATATCGAGCAATATATTTTCATTAAGGCCTTTAGCATCAATATCTTTTTTAGCATCTCCATCCATATTTTCTTCGATCGTCCCTCAACTATTTTAACTTAATCCTACATTGATAAACTTAACTTCACTCGTCGAACTAGTTCATCCATCAATCTACGTTGCACATGACTAAACCATCGTAAATGATTTTCTCACATTTTCTCTTCTACAAAGGCTACGCCTATTTTAACAAGAATATCCTCATTTTTCATCTTATCTCTCATATTTCACCACAACCAACAAAGCATGTACATCTCCCCCTACACTCATCTTATATACATGACGTCTCTCTATAGCCTAACATTCCATAATATATAACAAAACTCGTTTAATAGCATTCCAATAAAACCTTTCCTTCATTCTTAACATAATGTTAGTCATAAAACTTCCATTATGCTCCTGCATTTCAACCTGTCAACTTAGATTCTATGGTTAACATCACTATTGATCTCTCTATCCTTTTAGAAAATAGAATCCAAATAGCTAAATTGATTACTCGTCAGTATCTTTTGCCCATCTAATGTCGCAATTATAGTCTCGACTCCTCCATTTACTAAGTGCACTCTATATACTTTGTATCGAACCTACTTAATCTAAAATCTCTAAGATTTAAAGGTTTGCCTTCATAACTCCAATTTGGCATGTATTCATATTCCCGTGTCATTGCATATATCATCAGTAAGTAGCATATATCATAGTATTTCATCATGAATAACTCTAGAAAGCTCATCTATCACTATGACAAAGAAAAAAGACTCAAATCCTAAATACAATTGTGACAAAAAATTTGGTCAAACCCCCAAAAGTTCTGACATTTACCACAATTCCATCATAGATATCCTTAATTATTGTCACACCCCACTCCCGATATACGGTATATGAGCATATTTAGCACGTATTGGCAACATATTCAGTTTGAATATGCTAAAATCTCAATAAATTTACCACAACAATACTCAGTAATTACGAGAAAAATTCAACAAAAATTTGACTTTTCACTTATTGGAACGAAATTTAGATACAGTTAAACAAAATACAATAAAACTTAATAAAAGGAAGCAGGAAATATCTAATCTATTATTGAGCTTCAACCTGATCTTCAAATTACACTAGATCCTGTATCAGTTTTGATATGTCCATCGGGAAGTCTAAACATGCATATTCAGGTCGTCAGATTGCGACCAAAACAAAATACGCGGAAAGAATGTGTCATATAACAGTTATGTCCAAATATGATAATAACACAAGTATTAAAAAATAATAAATTAATATGTTATAAGATGTCTATTATAATGATATTAATTGATATAGGTTATCCTAATGTCATATAGTGAAGTCAATTTTATAACATGAGTATTTTTGTCTAGAATGTCATGTAATGGAAAAATCTAAGTAACGAGATACCACTGTTTCGATTTTCTCCTGTACAGACCCAAAAAATAGTCATATGGATTGTCCGGTGCTGAGTCGGACCTGCCGTCAGGCAAATAGGAATAATAGTAAGGTATGATCCGGCAAATCATCAGGCACCTATAATGTGTGAATTATTTAGCTATACAATTTAACATGTTACAACCGAAACAGAGTATATATCATTCAGTTTTCCCCCAATCCAGTATCATTCAATATAGTTCATATATGTCTAAATTCTGGTTCTAATAACTTGTATATAGATTGTATATGGATCATATCAGATACAATATTTCAATTGGATTTTATTAATTTGTTAACAGGATTTATAGAGTTCGTTCAGTTTATACTTCATTCAATAAATTACAATTGGATATATCAAGGATTTACTGATTTGAGATATCATAGAGATATCGGCCAAGCAAATGTATGGACACTGGGAGATTTTCCATGTGATGCATGTTACTTAATTAGAGAACCGGCATACATACAAGACTACTTTTCTAGATACCGACAAAAAATGATATTACAAACAATATTTTTCCATGATTATACATTTATTTGATTTATCAAATATTGTACATTTCGGTTATTCTAAAGTCTATGTGATTTAACATATTTAATAACAAAACGACAAAATCATAAGTGATTGATAAATTCCAAAACAATTTATATAAAATAAACAATGTAATTAAACAACAAATATATTAAATAGCGTGATGAGTGAGTCTAAAAATGAACTCACTTGGATTTTGTTTCCCGATGTCACTCAACGAAGCAATTTACACATTGAAAATATTCTAAGAATATTAAAAACATATTAATATGAATTTAGATGATTTTTAGAGATTTTTCTAATATTTATAACACATTCAAAATTGATTTTAGTATTAACGGATCTAAATTTGAGAAATGGATCTGAATCCATCTTATTGGGTTTATAAGATAATAGATATTCTTTTTAAGTTATTAGGACATTTGAATAGTGGGTGAGCTAACTTAAAATTCATTAAAATAATTTAACCCAAAAATAAAAAAAAAGATATTATCTTACCACTTTGTTAAAAGGTGAGAAGTCAAAAATGTGAAAAGAAAAGAAAAAAGGCGCTCCTCTACGGCGAAGCTCCGACGATGAGAGCAGCAGTCCTGATAGCAACGACGACTCCGGCAAGTTGCTCCGGCGAGATGAGAAGATAAGAGAAAGATATAAGAGTTTTAGAGAATGGATAAAAATATGTCTTGATTTAGGGGTTTATATAGATTCAATTTGGGAGTTAAGGATTTGAAAGGTTTTAAATTAATTTAGAGGGTTTAATTTTTATAATAAAATGAAAAATTAAATTGGAGATTTTATGATGAATGCGAAGAGTTGGAGGTTGAAGAAGATGAAAAGTTTGGAAAGTAAAAGGAAATGAAATGTTAGAGAAAATGAAATGTCATGTTTATTATTGTGTATTTATTTATTTAATTATTTGTAGTTATTGAAAATGAAGGATTATTACAATTATGTCAATATACTTAAGTGGGACTAACTTTTTCATCAATATCCACCATAATACCTCTCTCAGTATCTTATCATAGTATTTTCTAAATCAATAAATATCATGTGCAAATCTCTACTTCTCTTTCAAAAATTGCTCTATAATTTGACGAAGCAAATGAACAACCTTTATCATCAATCACCCTAGCATGAACCAAACTGATTCTCTATATATCTTAACATTCAATATAAATATGTATTCAATTATCTTTTTCCAAAACTACATAGTGCGACACATAGAAGTTTGAACAACTCTAAGTATCATCCTCGTTCTTATAGAGTGGTACTAGGGTACTTTTCCTCCGCTCATTTGACAATGCCATTTGTCAACCTATAAAATAATTAGGGAAATTTATAATTTCGTACCTTACTAGTTAAATCAGAACATGTATAGAGAAATTTTAAATGAGAAGATTAGCTCAATCATCTGAACCAGATTCTAACTAGGAAACTATGCTCAAAAGAAAGTCTCGCCATATATACAGCACAACAGGCTGGTCCACAGGGAAACATTATTGAAACTCCAATTTATCTTATTCCTTGGTGATACCTGACACTGAGGATGAATTAGAAACTAGGGAAGATGGATGCTTGTCAACAAGCATAGACACGTGGAGCATTGGTGCTTTTGATGAGTTTCATCTTCCAAGCTAAGAATATTAGCCACAAATAACTTCTCAATCACGAAAACTTAAGTCTCTTCCTCCAAGCAGAGTTAACTACAAAAGGCCACTTGCCCATGGCAGATTCGGTCCTTCTCATGCCATTCGCTTTTACCTGTGCCAGCTTTTATTGATAATATAAACATAGACTCGTTCTTCAGAAGCGACCTTCAAAATCTCCCTTGATAAAGAATGTGGTTAGATAACATAGAAGATAATGCTTGATTTTTACAGGGAAGTCTTAAAGAACCCTATAATTCATTGGCCATTTTTTATGTTGAATGTCCTCAGCTCCAGTTTTGCCATTCCCCAGGTCACGGTAGCCTAGGTAAAGCCCATTTTCCATCCACATCTTTAACTAGGTGTACCTCTTAATGGACATGAACTGAGAGAGTAAATAAGACACAGCAGATATTATTAATAGGCGAAGGCCCTAAGCAGAAAACTGGATTCATGTAGCTGATTCAAGATGTTAGGGATGAAGGCTCTGTTGATATCACCTATATATAAAACCATAGACACATGCAGTACCTAGGGACACCTATGTCTCTCATTTCTAAAGTACTCTGCTAGCACAGAAAAAAAAAAAGTTGAAAGGATCTATTGCTTGAACTACCAAACCAATAATTTGCTCACATCATAATAAACTCACTCTCCTAAACTGTCTAGGATTACGAATTACTGCAAATACGATAATCACCTCATTATGGTGAAAACCTTAAAACATCTTGCAAACTTGAACATTGTAGTAATCAATATTCAACTGTAACAATAACGTATGTTCCAATTCCCATGCTAGCATTGCAATAGAGAACGATTTCTGCAATAGTACAAAAAGTAAGCATCCAGTGATCTACCATAAACTGCACAAACCAAATATTGATTATCTATTACTTACATGCATACAAATTCCTTTCCTAATTCTTTCTATTAATTGTACCTAGCAATATCAGTCATTTACAACCACCGGCAGTGTCGGATGTATCATCTCAAGAACAAAAAGTATAGACTGCAGCTACACTAATTCCACCATTTACAACTACGAATTCAGCAACATGCGATACGATACATAATTAACTCAAAACTGCATGCTATAATTCAAATATTTTTACAAAAAATATAGTGAACGCAAGTTAATCAAGAGTCTAACGGCAGAGCACATAAACAAAATTACATTTTTTTTTTTATTCCAAAAGAAGTATAAAAGATCAGTTATACTCTCAAACTGACATATAGAGAATAAAGAACAGCGTCCAATCAAACCCAACAAAAAGCTGCCACCTTTACATCAAACTACACGAAATCAAAGCAAAACTAACCAAATTTCCTCAACAAAAATTCAACATACATCGGAGAAACGAAGCTCGGCATGTCGATCGCTGCCTCCTTAACATTTTCCACACCAATCCCACATCCACCTCCCTCTACTCCCCATCCAAATCCATCAAAAACCCTAGAGATTTCCTTGATCACCAAGCAAAACCCACAATCGATTCAGAAAACCCTAAGTTGCAGCTTACAGGTAAGAAAGATCAAACCTTTAGGGTTTTGTTTTCGAAAAGCGTACTGGGTGAGGAAACCGCCACTCTCCTCTCTCTCTTTCTCTCTCCCCTCTCTTTCGTCTTCTCTTTTGACCTCTCACTTTCTCTCTCTATTTTCTCTGTCTAGATTTTTTTATTTATCATTAAAGGGGATTAAGAAATTGATAATTTGCTTGAAATTCGATCAAATTTATTTTTTTATTTTATTTGGGGAAGCGAGGGCGACGTTGGAAGCATGTCCATCTTTAGATGTCGTTTTCTTCCCTCCATTTTTTATTATTTTTTCTTCTTTGAATTTTTTTTAGATATTTTCCAAAAACAAATTATAGACCTCTCTTGGTTTAAAATACTGGAATTTCTCAACAAACACACCATTGGCCTCAATTCTTATTCACAGAAAAATTAACAGAAAGATCTAAAGCCAGTCGACGGATAGTTTCGACTTATATAGGCCTATCGGTTCGACCTTCTAAAAGTCAGAAATTAGTACTCGAACGGTCTTTACACTATTCAGAAATTAGTTCACGAACAATTTTAACAGTTTGGAAATTAATCTCCGACTAGGGCAAAAACTGTTTCGAAATTAGTTCTAAAATAGTTTTAACACTATTTGGAAATTAATTTCTGACTAGAACCAAAAACAAGTTCACAAAACGAAGTGGCAAACTCTTAATTTTTTAAAATTTAAAAGGTATGCTCACTGAGACTTGTATGTGCTCATTTAGAAATTCCCTTGAAATACCATTTGGTTTTATAGTCGTTGTTTACCAAACATGCACTTTTTAAAAAAACAAGCAACTTATTTTGATAAGAATAACTGATCATTAGCATTTAAATTTTTTTTTACCCATATGGAATTGGTAAAAAAATAAATAAATGAAGTTGTGATATTTTAGTAATAAAATAAAAATTCATGGGTTTTATCATATGACATACAGTTGAAAGGCTCTATTATTTTACCTTTCAATTTGACCTTATAAACTTTCCAGTAATATAAAAAACAAAATCAGAGTGATAAGTACTATAGTCTCATTATGTGGCCTGATGAATCATCCAGATCTTTTAAAATATAAATTTTTATGTCTACATTTTAGGATTGAGTTTTCAATTGAACCTATTTTCATGTTAAAATTTTCCTATTGTATTTAGTCTTTTAAGCTAATAAAAAAATACTATAACTGCAAATTAGAAATCATGCAATAGATTTTTAGATGTGCAATAAGAAAATTTTACATTAATTGAAATGCAAAACTAATTAAATTAAATTACCTTTTAGGTTTTGTTGTAATTACTTTCTACTTTAAAACACAAACATCTTAGTTAGCAGATAGTTATGAGACAGTATGAGAGGGAAACTTCTATTTGAGCACACCACTTTGCTCAGAGAACTCACGTTTCTCAGCTGAGAATTAGTCCACGAACGGAATTGGTCCCAAAAAGTAATTGCAAACTTGTCTTCTTTTTTTTTTTACAACTTTAGGAGGTGGGCTTACTGTAAAAATTCTATCTGAGCACACCACTCTGGTCAGTTAGCACTCTTGTAAAAATTTATAAATTTGCTATTTCGTTTTATGATCTGATTTTTTTTTTTTTTCTTTGATAAAACTATTCAAGGACTAATATCCGAACCGTTCCGAGATTAATCTAAGTCAGGGTTCACTGAGCAAAGTGGTGTGCCCCAATAGAAAATCCCGTATGAGAGAGCACGTTGAGAGAGGGTGAGCTCTAATCACCCTTGCTGTTCCATCTAATTACGATACTACCACTGACTTTTACATTATTGGAGATCGCACCTCAGACGCCGTCAGGCGTCAGCCATCGCCTGCACATCACCACGGAAAGAGAACAGTGCGGAGGATCAACCTGGCCTCAATATAGCTCAAATTTCTTGCCCATATTATTGGCTTTATTCACAACTATGCCACTCAATTATAGGTCCGGACACTGTAAAGGACCTTAGAAAACCTTAACCTTCGATAAATTTGAAGTGTGTTTACATATTTGCTTGTTAAATCTTTAAAATTTTAAATTTAGTTTTCTAAATCTTCATATTTTGAATTTAGTCTTCCAAATCCTTAAAGTTACCTCACTTTAATCTCTCATCCATATTTTTGGTCCGAATTTTCCGTTATACTCCTAAATTATTTCATTTTAGTCCTCCCTTCAGGTTTCGTTCTCTATTTTTCTCCTCTCTCTCTCTTCTCTCTTCTTATTGGGTTCCGCTTAGTTACTTCACTTTAGAGATTAATTATGAGAGAAGAGAGAGAGGAGAAAAATAGAGAGGGGAACCCAATAAGAAAGGAAGAGATGAGGAAGAGGAAAGAGAAAACTAAAGTGAAATAAGACAAAAGTGAGGTAACTTAAAGGATTTGAGAGGCTAAATTATAAAAAAAAGATTTGAGAGACTAAATTTTAATTTTTAAAAATGTAAGGGATAGATATGTAAAAACCCCAAAAAAGTAAAGAGCTCTTTTGACCTAGAATTCCAAGTAACAAGCATCAGTAGTATTAATATAGTTTACTTATTTTTAAGTCGCATTTGATACTCCTGAGGTTTCTGATTGCGTGTGGCTCATGAACACTTCCAAATAAGTTCCACACTAATTCTTAAAAAATAAGATTAAAAAAAGAAAGAGAGTTGTAACTTAGGATCCGCATGTGATCCTACATCCTAAAGTGAAAACTTATTTTTTAATTTGAGATTAGGTCGCATCTCCAAGTTGTAGGCACATTTAAAAGATGATGGAGAAATGA
>JAYEPQ010000020.1:28346833-28354333 GCA_036321105.1 Dracaena cambodiana
CAAGACTCGCAAAAGTCTCTACAAATTCCGAAGAATTTTGAGTCATCGCGTAAAGTTTCTAGGCGCAATACCGCGAACTTGAAAATTGCAGTCCGCAAGAGCCAAGATCGCGAATTTAGCATGAATCCGCGAATTTCCGGGCGGAACAACGCAAACCAAAAGCTCGCAATTCTTGGAAGTCAGGTTCGTGCATTTACTATGGGTTTAGTTAACTCGCGAACCTCCAAATGTGAAGTCGCAAACCTGACAAAGATCCGTGGAAGTCACGTGACAGATACACGGATACCAGAATTTTACAGAGAATAGTAAATTTCAGACGCGAGAGGACGAGTTTATTGCAAGTCTTCGAAAACAAATGCTAAGGTCATGCCTTAGAAATACAAAACCAAGTTTAAGTTCTCTATATAAACAAGGAGTCATACCATGCACAACAAATGTCAGGAGACTGTTACAAAAGAAGGAACAACAAAAGAATAAAAAAAAATATGCATATACAAGTTTCCACAACTCAATGATTCAAGAGGGCTTTTATTTTCTCCTCTGCATCGTCAATATCTTGCTGAAGGATCTCATAAGCTTGAACAGTAGCTTGATGATGCAATTCCTCGTCACTGGCAATAACGATCTGCGCTGCAGCAGCCTCAAGCGTATCCAATTCAACTTGTATCGCCTAGAGATCTCTGGTTGTATTGTCCCACTGGCACGATAAGTTGGCGAGGTTCTTCATTGATTCATCGCGCTCCTTGATGATTTTGGCCAGGAAAACTTGAGCCTTGGCGATGGTCTCTTGAGTCCTAATAATAGCTTGGTCATGGTCTTTGACAATTGAAGCAACGGCTTCCACTTGAAGAATTAGAGATTCACGGTCTAATTGACCCTTTTCTAAAGAGGCTTTGCAAGCATTTGCCTTCTCCTGAGTCTCCTTCTGGAACTTAAGCTGTTCCTCTTTCAGCTTCTGGAAAATAATTTTCACTGCCTCAGATTTATCAGCACTTCTGGCTTTTGGCAGGAATTCAGCATGTTTTTGAAGCTGAGTTATCATAAGCCTAAAAGGAGCAGCTTTATCCTCTCCACCAATGCTGATAATACCAGTTAAGTAAATATTAAGAATTTTGGCCAGCGAAGCAAAGAAAGCCCCTTTCAGTATTTTATCAACATAGCGGTCTAGAAATTGAAGGAAAGTCTCCACTGTGTCCTTCAATAGATCAATCTCAAGCATGTCAATCTCTGCATGAGAAGGATTGACACTGGCTGAGGCAGAGGCGGTTTGATCCGTGCCCTGTTGTATAGGGGCAACCAAGCTAGTACCAGGAAGAACAGAACTTCTGGAGACTTCAGCAGAGCTGTCAATTACAGCCTCCTGAACCATAACATCAGTCGGAACAGGTGTAGCCAAAACCATGGACACAGTAGTTTCGGGGATCACTGTTTCCATAGTATCAACGACGGAAGTAGCAACTTCGGTCACCTCATCAGTATCAGCTCCCACGATGGTGTCATCTGACAAAGTTACCTTCGTGCCCATGAGTTCCAAATTAGGAGTCGACACTGGAGCTATCAAAAGGAGAAAGTTAATAGTTAAATGATACAATATCATTTGATAATAACATAATTGCTAAAGGAAGAAGATGCAGACCTAAATGTTGGACATTGGATTCCCAAAGTTCGTACACTTCAGGACCAAACACTTCAGGCCCGTATACTTCGGTCCGAACATCCTTGCTCAAATAGACATACTTACCATGGTCTGATGGAGGGGTTGATGATCGAAAATCATCACTGTCAATATTATAGTCATCCTGACTTCCTGAAGGAGGTGCTGCTTTTGGGGAATCTGATGCGCGAGTCTCCCCAATGATTTGTACTTCGTCGTCTGCAATGGCAGAGCTGAAGGGCCCTCTTGTATGGCCAGAGAAATATCGACTTCAATAGTGGCCTGACAAATACGGGGGGTCGAACCCTCTTGAGTAACGGAAGCAGGATCACTGTAGATGACAGGTCCTTGACTCCGACGCCTCTTAAGGGAACGGAGGGTTAAAGATGAGTTATCTTCATCCTCCTCGAGTTCCTCAACGAGGGACTCAGAAACCAGAAGGGATGTTGCAGTGCTAGTCCCAGATGGGGTGCTCTGCGAATCAATCCCCTATGGAATGGTAGGCAAGTCACTGAGGCGCCTTAGTCTCTTCCTCTTATGAGAAGATTTCTTGGGAGGAGACTGTGATTGAGGAGAAGTTTTCTCCGATGTGAGATCAGGAGAAGTATCAAGAGAGGCAGCTTGGACTGGTGCATCATTGTCCTCTTCCCTTCGTTCTGATTCATTGGATGTACTGTCTCTCCCAAAATCTTCCATCCCTGCTACTTTGGTGCTGCTAGCCTTTTTCTTCTGAGCATACTAAGCTCTAATCTCCCGCAGGCTGGTATGATTTATATTGAAATTCTGGGGAGCGGAATTAGCATCCGCGAATCACTTACAGAAACTGAAGCTCATACTTGAATTTGGAGTCTTGAGCGGAAGATTAAATCTGGCCTGAGTTCCACCTGGGACGAAGTGAAACCAAACTCGAGCTCCTTCAAGAGCATTCCCAACAAAACTTATCTCTCTGTTGGGATTACCAACATAAAACTGATCATACCCAAACTGTCGAGCGAAACGACTCGGGTAGTAAGGCTCTATGTAGCAATGGTTCCCCAAACGAAAAACCAGATGTCCTGGGCGGATGTTTATCAACCACCAGAAGCACCCCGAGGACAGAACAGTAAATTTATCGGCACCGATAGTATCCGTGAATTCCTCCCCATACCCGGCATTTGAGAAGTACGGAAAATATCTGAACAATTCAAAAGTCGAGAAATGACGAAGGGTCTTGCGAATCACGGCCATGTAGCCCCCTTTCCATTGTGACCTCTCATAGTGCTGCACTTTGGGAGCACTTAAGTCAATCTGCGAATCTGCAGGACTCATCAAAGTGGGGTCAATATTGGACCAGCCAAGCCATCAAATAAGTATAAGGGAGTTCTACACGCGGATTAGGAATTTTAATGACCAGATCTCCCTTCTCCCTTTGCTCCTTCTTCACATTGCAAAATTTATCAGATAATCTCCTCAGTCCGCTTTGGATGCTGCAAACCATCCGGGCAACAAACTGAGCCGCCTACCAAATGCTAGTAGGACGGCTGGGTATACGGCCCTAATAGGTATGTTTTCCTGCGAAGGAATAACACACTTCTTCAGCCATACCATCAAATAGCCCGCCAAGAAGGCAGGATCAGACAAAGGCTGGAGGGCCTGATAGTGAAAACTTTCAAAGGACGTTCCAGCCTTAAAGACGTCCTTGTCAGATTCAGCGACAGAAGCATCTGTCCCAAAACTGGCGATTCTTCTCTTAACTTTCTTTTCAGAAACCGGAGGAAGACGAGTAAAGTTCGGATTACTCCTAGAGAAATTGGGCAGAAGATACTGCAGCCACTTCTTTGGCTTCAAACTGTGGGTGCCGGATGTATGGGTGCAAATATGATAATGGCAGAGCAACTCCCAGTAAGTATTATAAATCAGAGGGTCCCGAATTTTCAGCAGATGGAGTTCTTCTCCAGTAGGGACATACTCTTCATACGGGATGTCTCCCATAGGTAAGCCCGAAATTTCATACATTTCATGGAGGGCAAAACCCAACTCGCCACTAGGGCTAAAGACTGTACAAGTATCAGGATTGTACAATTCCAGTAAAGCAAAAAAATAAAATCTACTAGTAGGAATACCATACTGAACAGCCCTGATAGCACGGTGTAGTACCGCATAATGAAGCTGATCCATGAAGGTTTTCAAGAAGAAATCAGCCAAAACTGCCCACTCTCCTTTTGAAGAGCAGTGAACCCAACCAGGGAGACGAAAATCCTGAACAGGAAACACTCCTTGTGCGTTGGTGAATCGGTGCAGGAAAGTCTGTGCGATTATGGGAACTTCGCCTCTGGGGAGGTCATGTTTAAGCAGTCCCGGAAGCAATCCACAAAAGTGTTTTCCAGTACTACGAGGGAAAAACACCTTGAGTATTGAAACCCCCCAATAAGATGCCGTCTTGCAGCCTGTTTATGTGCCAGTCCATTCGTCTGGGCACAAAGAGGGATTGAAAGAATAAGAACAGATAAAACCTTTCCATAATGGAGAGAAACAAATAGCGACCTTCAACTTGACGAAGTCACTTGTAATCCCCATCTTCCAAATCGCTATCGGGTACCGAAACATGGTCCCCAAACAGAAAGGCGAGTTTGCGCAGCGGAGACCGATCATCTCCTTCAAAAGGAGCATTAGTGATCAGTTCTCGTAACGTTGAGCGAGAACGATGGAGGATTTTGCCTTCTCTTTCTTGGCTATCTGGTGCAGTACAATGTGGAAAGACATGACCAAATCTGAACTTTTTCTTCCCATCATAGCCATCCGAGTATCCGAAATAATGATCCTTAGGCCAAGGATTCAAGGTATAATCGACTGAAAAAGACGTTCGGATTCAAGATAAGGAAAAAAACGATGAGAAAGGGACTGCCTTTCGAAAGTTTTTTTTATTACCTCCAATCAAGGGTTCCTGCCAAATCACTATTGAACTAGAGGTTGCTTGAGGATCTTGACGACCACTGGCGGCAGCATCGGAGGAAGAAGCTTTTTTCGCCATCTTTTGCAGATTGAGAAAATCCTTCGCAGCGAAAGCTATAGGGGAGTGAAGACGAGAAGTCTGAGGAGTTCTAACGAAGAACTCAGATTTCAAATTTCTTGAGATAAGAGTAGCCTCTCTCATAAAGTGGAGATTATATAGTAGATGATTTGACGGCCGAGATCTCTGGACAAACGTGATATCTGGCCCGAATCTCGTGGGTACCTTTTCATTTAATGCGGCTCAGAAAACGTCTCAATTCTTACGCCGTAAAATGCAATCACCTTCCGGCCTTTCCGCAACCAAAAAGTGAAAGCTCGCGTCCCTAATACAGATTCACGATCCTTCGGAAATTCCAGTTTGCGACCCTAACATAGAGTCGTTTTCTACTCCAAAATGAAGGCTCGCGCCCCTAATACAGAGACGTATCCCTTCCGAAGCGAAAGTTCGCGACCCTAACACAGAGTCGTTTTCTACCCCAAAATGAAGGCTCGCGCCCCTAATACAGAGACGTGGCCCTTTCGAAGCGAAAGTTCGCGACCCTAACACAGAGTCGTTTTCTACTCCAAAATGAAGGCTTGCACCCCTAATACAGATATATGTCCCTTCCAAAGCAAAAGTTCGCGACCCTAACACAGAGTCGTCTTCTTCTTCGCAATACAAATCTGCGACCCTAACACAGAGTCGTATGTTCCAAGAATTGCAAAATGAGGCACTAACACAGAGTCACATTTTCCTTCAGAAGCAACAGTGGCGCTAATACAGAGTCACATATTTTTGCAAATGCAATGGTGATTCTAATATAAAATATTATATCCAAAGTATTCCAAAACTCCTCAAGGAATCATGAGAGTTTTGGAAACTTTGGAGGGGGTTTTGTCGGTGGAAAATACTGGAAAGCAAAGTAGATCCGCGGATTCAAAGTTAGAAGTCTGCGACTCAGCAGATCCGTGAACCTAAAGATTAAGGTTCGCGACCCAGTGGCGACAGAACAGGTTCGCGAATCTAAAATTGAGATTCGCGACACTACCTTTAACTTCCGGGTATGGGTTTTAATACAAAAGTCACCCGACCCGAATAGAAGAATTACCACCTCAGATCGTGGGGCTAACTGCCAAACGAATGCAGCGGCGTTACTTCGATCGTCGGAGCAACTGCCTAACGAATATGACGGCACTTCTCGAATAGTGGGAGCTAACGGTCGAGCAAATATGGCGGGACGTTACTCTAAAATCCCTATAAAAGGCGGGGGAGCGAAAGAGACACAGACACGGAGACAGAGGAAGACAGGCGGATATCTTCTCCTAAGAGTGACCCCTTGTGATAAAGAGTCGAGAGCCTTTCTTTTTTTCTTTAGCCAACTGAGAGAGATTGTACGGAGTATCAACGGAGAGCAGGATAGTCCTCCATAGTTACCTAGGAACCCAGCCTTAAATAAAGGGGAGAAGCAATCTTCCTCATTTTCTATAAACGGAAAACCGTTAGATTGTAATTTTTTATTGAAAAGACTTCGATATAAAGAGCGTTGCAATTTTTATGGCGAACAATCTCGTCTCAAAACTACCAAATCTGTCACATTAAATCCTTGTATCTGATAGCGAGATTCAAACCATCTCACCCAAATACAAACAAATCTGTCAAGTTAAGCTCTTACATCTGACAGTAAGATTTGAATAATCACACACATTACAATAGATAAAGTTACTGATAATCCTAACCCAATCATCTCAGCATGTGCAATTAGGCGCCTCTGTTGAACCCGTTGATCCTGAGCTGATCATCTTGGCGTGTGCAATTAAACACCTCTGTTGAAACCCCATAGGTACGTTTAACAGTACACCTCTTTTCATGGTTCTTCGATCCTAACCCGGTCATCTCGGTATGTTTAATAGTACATCTCTGTCGAAACCCCATAGGTACATTTAACAGTACACCTCTTCCCATGATTCTTCAACCCTAATCCGGTTATCTTAGTATATTTAACAGTACACCTCTGTCAAAACCCCACGGATACGCTTAACAGTACACCTCTACCCATAGTTCTTCGACCCTAACCCAGTCATCTCGGTATGTTTAACAGTACACCTCTACCGATTCCCATATGTACATTTAATAGTACACCTCTGTCCATAGTTCTTCGATCTCAATTCCATCATTTTGGTTCTGTCTGTCAGCCAGGCAAGTCACCCCTCAATATGAAAACAATCATCAGTTTTTTCTGTCATTCAGGCGAGTCATCGACTCTGTTTGACAACCCAAATGAGTCACATCACAAACAAAATACTCAGCTTGCTAAGGTATCTCCACACCCTTAGCAAGTTCCATCTTCTATGAAATCATCCGCTAACTCCATTAAATCCATCCATCAATTTCAAAACGATCACCTCATAGGTATGTCAGCAATATATCTATCTATGACTCCGTGATTCTGACCCAATCACTAGGATTTTGTCTGTTATCCATGCGAGTCAATCTTATAATGATCAACAAAACTTAGCTTGGTATGACAACACCATATTCTTAACAAGTTTTATCTCTCCAATTTTACCCACTCATCACCACAAACACATTATGCAAAAGACAAATATAAAATAATGATTTAAATGAAACTAAAATATTTTATTTATTGATTACAGGACAAAATGAAGAACTCCTTCTAAAGAGGCCCCTGACTCAAATAGATGGACTGTATTGAGGGTGCAAATCTCGAGGCGAAGTTGGCCGCCCAAATACGCGAAGCTATTACATGATGAACACAAACACGAGGCTAGCAAAGGCTCGCGTCTAAGAAGCTTAAATAAATCGAAAGCTGAAGAAAAATCCAAAATATTTCAAAATTTTGCTAAACAAATAAAGA
>JAYEPQ010000020.1:28359333-28373036 GCA_036321105.1 Dracaena cambodiana
CGAAAGAAGACTTTAAACCCGAGTCTACACATATGAAATGAAATTCTGATTACTGAGCTTTACAGTTTAAATGATATTCTTGCGTTAGGATTGTGATTCAACATTATTTATTTGGATAACATAGGAATATGCAAGTGTGCGACACTACTTAGTCAAATTTAAAGCTTCTGCATATTTTTTCCAAATGTTGATCAGAAATTTTTTTTTTTTCCCCCTGAAGTGGACATTGCATGTTCTAGTTATCACCTCGTTTTTGACTAGTGTGGCCATTGTGCCCTAAACATTTACCTTTGAGCTAGGCTTGGACCGAGTACTCTGTACTTTTTAATCGCAAAACCTCAGCAATGCACTTCTGTGCTCTTCCACCTTCATCTTTTTACTTCTATTGCGGTCCTTGTAAAATGGCTTTGATTGTAATCATATTAAAACATACCTGATATTCTTTGGATAGGTTAATTTCTCTTCAGTAAGAAAGTAGACCTAGTGGAACCAAGGGTTTCTGATTGCTAATGTAAAAATACATCTTATCAATTTGAATAGTGCTCAACTGCTCATGTAGGATGTTTGAAAATAAACAGAGCAATGTTGAAACCCTCATCCATCGTGTAATCTACTTTGCCAATGTTTGGTTACAGCTTAGAACATAACCACACCTTACTGTCTTCTTTCCTCGCTTTTTTTTTTCCTTTTCTGTACATATTTTCTTCATATATTTCAAATTTTCTTGAAATGAAAAAGATGATAGTTTGTTATCTTCCTCTAGAAAAACTGCTCATGTAGGAGAAACACTTGGCAAATGGAGAAATTTTGTCCTATTATTATGTGATATGTATGAGAGACAACTGATTTTTCAAGTTAAAGAGTGCTTACATAGCAGATGGTTGGCACTGTTTCATTTGTAGCCATTTTTTTACGCTAGTTTTTGCAACTTTTACTTGCATGATTACATGTAAGGAATGTGCAACAGAGTTTACGTGCACTATGAACGGTCAAACATCTTTTAGGAGGTCTAGAATATATCAAAATCTCCAACAGTCATGAGAGTTTTAGTGATTTATGTGGCTATGCACACATAGGGGATTCTAGTGTGTTGTGGAAAGGAAAGGAAATTGAAAGTACATGACACCAGAGTTAAAGCAGGAGAAGCATGCTGCATGACATAGTCAAACTAAGTGTGCTGCCACTATATGATATGTATTTCACTACTTTCATTGAGAAGGAGGAACCATAGCAAATGACCAAAGCTTCCTTATCATGTATGCAGACGGCGACTGGAGTGCATATAGGCAACTGACCATTAGCTGTAAAAATTGTTTGTTAATTTCAATTGCAAATCGTGATATTTTAAATTTGCAAGTTCTAAATTTTCTGTCCCGTATGGCAGAGATTAAGAAGCCAGGTGGAGCAGCAGAAGACATAGAGAAGTACTTTGGTTGTTCAGCCTCACATCTCATCATGGTAATACTTAAGACTTTTGCATTATCTCTTCTCTTTGGCGGATATTTTATTAAAATTGATTCTGTTCTCGTACCAGGTGGGAGATCGACATTTTACTGATATCGTTTATGGAAATAGAAATGGCTTTCTAACCATCTTAACAGAACCTTTGAGTCTTTCTGAGGAACCTTTTGTTGTCAAGCAGGCCTGTATTCTCTACGTCTTTTGTTTTTATTTTGTTTTTGTCCATATGATGCTAAAAAACAAAAATCAGAAAGTGGAAAACAACAAAGACCCATGTACCGGGTAGAAAACTAACTGAACGCATGGTTTCGTTAAGAAACTCACCTTGTTGAAACTTAATTATGAAAACTTGTTAAAAAACAGCAAATATGATATCTATTTTTGTTTAGTGAGATTTCCTAAAATGATGTCTTGGTTCATTCTGGAGTCGAGAAGTTGGAAATATTAGGAGAAACGGTTACATCTGATGTGATAATAAATTATTTAGAGGATATAAAATTGATTGTTTGAAACTTTGAAGTATGCTTGAAGAAACTACAATTGGAATTTTGCTCATCCTCCTCCAGAGTTTGGTCGCTCCTCTCTTGCATTGTAATACTTTTCTCCCAGTATTCACTGTAATTAAGATATATATTCCTCATTTCCTATCGTAATTTAATAGCTTGCACGTGAGTTCTTCTTTAAGGTGCAAATAATCTTCTTAAAATTTTCTTTGGTCGGAGTGCTGATAGGACAATAGGATATAGGAGATGTAGAAGAATAAACAATCATGATCATAAGGTCTTCTGAAACCTTTTATATCATATCCCTCTTTCAATGTGAACAATAGAAGTGCAGTCTAGCTTTCATAAAATATTATATACATTTTCATGATGAGGAACTAAATATTGTTACAATCCTTTTCTCTTTAATTTCTCCATTGAGATTTTGAGGTGACTAACCTTGATACACATCACTAGATTATGCTTGTAATGGCCATGGTTTAAAATTAAGAGAGTGTCCTTATGTGTGCATGGGTGTCAAACTACAGGAAACACTGTTCACTACTACAAATAAGGAAGCATTGCTTAATCGTCTGGCTATTAGCTGCTATCCCGCCAAGAAAATTATGGTAGCTATTCTTCGTGTCATCAAGGAGGAGCAATTTTCTAAAATAGTTATAGAAAAATAAGAAATTTCATAAATTGATCCGGAGGGAGAATAATTTCCAGTCACGACCAATCTAGACCTGGCATGTCAGGATTTGGCATTTTAACAAAGCTGGACTTACCATATCCGGATTCATCTAAATGCTAAATCTGGTCTTTCTAAATCCGGTTTTATTGATTCATTAGTAGTGTATCTACAATTTATTAGTTTTAGATTTTTTTTTATTAATTACTATCTAATTTAATTCCATTATTAGTAGAATGTATCATTAAACCATTCTTTCTCATCTTTTCATTTGTTAATGATAAAAAATCAGCAAGTAAATGAACTATGACTAATTGTTTCAAATGTACTCCTTTTTTACTGAAATAATGTTTAGCATGAAATAAAATTTTCTTTTTTTGCATATGATTTAATTATCATCATATACTATATTAATCAATTAGCACACAAAAAAATGATATTAATACCAGATAATATCATTTTCCTTCTCCAAGAAAATTTAATAAATTTATTTTTTCTTTTTAATATAATATTTTATTTACTATTTTACATTTTTGAGAAAAAAATTGTTTCGTTTAGTCATCTTCGTATACTTGATTATCATCAATTATACATTAATTACTAAATAGAAGTTAGTACATAGGGTAAATGAAAAATTAGAAATCAGGACTTGCCAAATCCAGATTCATCTACGTGGCAAGCCGGATCCTTCTAGATGGTAAGTTCGGACTTGCCAAGTCCAATTTGGTCTTGATTAAAAAATATTTTCCCTCCATGTCAATTTATGAAAATTTTTATCTTCTTATAGCTATTCTCGGAAATTGCTCTCAAGGAGTGGTTCCCAGCTCTGACACATGGATGCGTCTTAACAAATAAATGCCCGTTCAACTGTAGCAAATGTTCAATGCCCTGAGTACTTACTGATTTTAGTCATGAGCCAGGAATGAGGGTTGTAAGTAGGATATAATGAAGCCAATTGGAATTGCCAAGGTTTAGATTTTAGAGCATGTATAAAGATTTGTAAGGGAAGGACTGCAGAGGGCGCCAAGGTTACCTAACACTTTTGTATGGTATAATCTTGTTTTGTTTTGTTATAGAAGGCATAATTGAAATCATGTATTTATGCTGCCAAAATTTAGAATCAAGAGAACTTCATCGCTGTGGCTGTTTGAATGAACTTTTATTTCATGTCACTTTTATCTTGTGCCAAATCTTCTATTTGCATTGCCATTGAAACAGATTTTTGTTCTGAATTTCAATGTGACATTGTTCAGGTCAGGAAATTGGAGAGTTATCTTGTCAACCGGTGGTACCAGCAAGGAGTAAAACCAGCCAACCACAGTCTATAACCTGATGCAGAGCAGTGTGTAAAAGATCCATCGATGTCATAATTCTTCTCTCTTCACCTGTTTTCTTGCATATTATGTGCACCTTTTAGATGCCTGTATCTCAGGTGAATACTTCAACCAGAATTTCTTGGAAAGTTTGGCGGGATTGCTGAAAGCTTGACAGCAGATGCATAGATGCCTCACTTGGGTGGCAGTTTTGCCTGTGCCTCTGCAAATGCTCCCAAAAACACTTTCAGCACATTTTGAAACACAACAGCAATCCAAAGTGACAGTTACTCCTCTAGACGAGAATGTATACAACTTACAATTATAGTACTCCATCAGTGTCCTAGTGCAACTGTTTGATTCTGGGAATCCCATGCTGTAGTTGGATTGTGTAATTATGATCTGAAACGCTTGCTCCGGTTGAGGATACCAGCAAGGTGCATGGTTTGCATTTTCATCCTGATAATGTTTAGCTTCTAAATTGTGTTGTGTTCTACATGTTCTTATTCTGAGCAAGTCAATGATACACTCAGCTTCTGCTGCAGCGTTCCACTCGTAGCTGTGATAATTGTTTGATTGTAACTGCAGAACTTGCAAGCGGTGGAATATAAAGGGCGTAATATTGCAATGGATCTACAATTGAATTGGAAAAATGACGTGGTGCTCCAACTACTGCTGGTGAAAGTAACTTGCTGTTGTGGTAAAGGAAACATAGTTTAGACGGCTTAGATGAAGGCCGTGAATAAAGGAGTTAATAAAGTAAGTAGTGGCATTGTGATTTTTTGATGGAAGTGTAGTTTTTAATTTTGCTTTTTATGAAAATAAAGTAGCATAATGTGGAAATGCATTGCATACAATGCTTGGGGCAAGGGTTAACTGTTAACAAGCATCAATTCAATCAAGAATGCTAAAATATGGTCATAACTACAAATAGTAAGTGCCGAGCTCGACATTTGTATGAATCTGTGATTGAATTGATATGACATTTGTACAATCTGTAAGTCTATGATTGAATGGATAATTGGCTGTTTCAAAACAATTAGGGTGTCTTTGAATAATTGGAAGCATTTAAAAAAAAATAGAAGTAATTGACAAAAATAAAAAGATAAAAGTATTATAGTTCTTATAATTTTGGTGTTTGTTTTTTACTTTTTGAAAAAAAAAAAAAGAGATGAAAGAGAAATATTATAATAATTTTCTAGAAGAAAGAAAAAAGAAAAATGCGCAAGATAATAAAAATATTAACCTAAAAATCCAAATTTGGATTTTTTTGACAAAAAAATGTTGCAGAGACAAGATTTGAACCCGTAATACTTTTATTTCTAATCTTTCTTCCATTCAAAATCTTTGTGAAGTAATATAGAAAAGTAAAAGTACCACATAAAATTCAATTCATCATTATAGAAGTAATTTTTACTTTAATTATTGATCAAACAAATACATAAAGCAATAAAAATGGATTTACTTGCACTACTTTCATGCAAACAAACACATCCTTAGTGTTGCTTTACATTGTGGGGTCTAAGGAAGCCATTTTCTAAGGTGAGGGGTTTGCCCTTTGGCCATTGCAAAAAATAATCATAAAACTTACTCAATAATTCGATTCTTGGTGTACCTTGAGAAAGAGAGGGAGATCATTAATAAGCAAATTGGGCTTATCCAAGTATATCATTTGCCTAGCTCCATCCTCGGGTGGATCGAGCTCAACAGTATCTGGGTTGGTGGCGCAAGAGGCGCGAGTATCATCCTTGGGATCACTTCGGCGAGATCCTCATAACGAGAAGCTTTTCCCTTCATAGTTTATCTGTTCCCATCGTTGACTTACTCAGTGAGAGGAAGAGATTACAATGAACTTTGTTTGAGCTGTGTACGATCTACATATGGTTAGAGGGGATGCCTTTGGCGTTGTCGAGTGAATTTGCATAGGTCAAGAGTCGGATGATTTATGCATGCGTGCTTGTTATTGACATAATAATATTAGTCGGAAAGTATATGGAACCGAGTGACATATGAAATTAAGTGTAATACAGAATAAAGTGCTATATTCTATACAAATATAGCAGGAACTATCTCTAGAGTTTCATATTGCATTGTAAAAATATTGGTGTGTTACTTTGCCATTTTGACGAAAATGTCAGATTCTAAAAGGAGGGAGTATGTAATATTCCAGTATGTAATGTTCCTAACTAAGAATAGACTTGCATCGAATATGATACAAGATTTATTATAGTTTATTATGATTTTCATGAGTTGTTAATCAATTATTCTTAATTTTTTTTTGAGGCTGTTAAACTAATTGTTTTTTAAGTTTCGGAAGGGTGATCATTTGAGAAGAACTACACTTAAAAAAAAAAAGTTCCCCAAGTAATATTTAATTCGTTAATAAATAGATTATAATTGACAGGTGAGAAGTCTAAGATAAAACTTTGAACAGGATCTAACTATTATAAGTATTATTTTCATCAGAGATCTTATTAGATTTTTTTTAGTTTTTGTACTGCAAAATTACTTAAAATGTGGGAGAGTGAGAGACTGACAGCGAAAGAAAGATACTAAGAATATGAGATTTGACAATTTAGAAAAACTTGAGAGGTTGAATTTTGAGAATTGAGTATAGAATTCAGGAGTAGAGAAATATTTAGACTTGAGAACGAGTAGAGAAACAGATAGAGAGAAAAAAAAATAGAAATTTCGAATTGGATTGAGAAAGAGAAAAAGTAAAATCGATAAAGATGGGATTGAATTCGGACAAGCGTAAATGTTTCGGAGAAAAATAAAAAGCTCAACTGTTATTATAAAATTAAAAAAATATATAAACTTACAAGCCTATTGGGCCGGGTCTTCGCAAAACTTGGAAACATTAAAGGAAAAGGAAATATTTTTGGGTCTTTGTTTTTATAAAATCAATGTCTTAGTGGCGTGATCAATAGAATTGATTAGTGCATGGTACAAATCAATTCGTATACGAGATTTTAGTAGGCCGGAAGCAATAACAGACTAACACGTCTGAACCGAAATGGCAATCAAAAGCCAGCATTTTGTGAAATTCTACGCGAGCACATCACTTGACCCAGCGAGCACAATTTGGTTAGTGAGCATACCTTTTTTTTAAAAAAAAAGATTTTTATTAGTGAGCACCAAACTTCTTTCAATTTTAACACTCTCAAACCAATTTCTTTTTACTCGCATCCTCTCGAACCCATCGTTCCCACTATTCGCTTTATACATACTCTCCCACGCTCGCCCCCTCCCGGTCGGTCCAGCAGTCATCTCCTCCCCTCTCTTGTCCACCCGACAAGTCCACCAATTTCTTCCATATATCAGCCCCTCACCTAAATCGACTGTCCACATGCAGCCAACTCCATGCTCTCCCTCACCGTAAACTCCACTTCTCCCCGCCATCGTCCCTAATATCATCATCACAATATATACTGAATGCAGGGATTTCGATAGCACATTCAATATGTTTGACAAAATGTTCGAACGAAACCCGATCTCCTAATTTTGTGATCGTCGTACTCTAAGTATTCGATAAAATACCCAAAAAAGACCAGGATTAAGGGTAATTTTGTTATTTAAAAAAAAAGTAATTCTTTACAAGGTGTGGCGCTCACTAAGCCAGGTTGTGTGCTCATTTAGAACTTCCCCTTCATTTTGGGAGCTGGCGGCTGTAGAGGGGAACAAGAAAAGAAAAGAAAAGAAACAGAAAGGAAGGGAAACAGAAAAATAAATAAATAAATAAATACAAATTTCTTTTGATTGCTTCTCCTTTATTGGCGGCCAGATCAGAGTCAGAGTGACCGAGTCGATGTCGATGCCGAGGAGGCGGTAGAAATATAGCGAAAGGACCGCGATGGGCGCTGCCGACGCGGCCAAGGAATACGCCGCGGGCTTCGCTGCCGGCGTCGCCACCGTGCTCACCGGCCACCCCTTCGATACAGTCAAGGTTACTCCCCTTTTGTTTCCTCGTAAATGTCGCTCCTTTTGTCCGAAATCTTAATGAAATTAACTTCTGACGGTTTGCAAGGGACTTTGTCGAGAGTTTAAGCTCTGATTTCTCACTAGGGACCAGAAATTTATGCTTGAATCGCTGAGCTTTTCAACATCAGCAGGACTACAGTAGAAATATCCTGTGGTGATGTTGCACAAAACGAAATTGTTACCGAAAAGTTGTGAGGTTTACAAAAATTACTAGCATTTTCAGCGGTATATGAACTTCTATGAGTTAAAGTAAAACAATTTGCTAAACCAATTATTATTAGGGGATAAGTTCAAATTGTTCAACAGATGATCTAATAACTTATTTCCAGGGAGTTTCGTTTTCCCCATTGTTTATGCGTACTGTACTAGAGATGAGGTATCCGATATGATATGGCATAGTCCCTATAATATTGGTGCCGATATTGCCCATATTTGCCGATTTGATATATATCTGATATTGTCGGTATTAGGTATTAAACCACCGCCAGATACCGGTTCCAATTCCAAGATTTTAATCCTTGGAATTTCCCATAAATTCGATCCTCAATAATTTGTGATGCCATTTACATTTATATTTTAGGGTATGCAAATCATGATGAATAATGTGAATCATTTATAACATGACTCACTATGTGATTACGTTCTCCCTCACGTGCTATCTCTAACTATTAGAATTTACCAAAAAAATTCTTCTGCAACTTGTATATTTTTGTGTGTTGGTAGTGGATTGCGGCCAGGGGCTGGCACACGATAGAAAGCTGACATAGGGATGGTTTTTGGCTTAAACATGAATTGCATAGTAAAGCCCGGTACATGTATGTGTGTGGCTACAATTGTCTGTCCCTTCAAATTAACCAGTTTAGGGAAGATTGCAAGGTGACACTCTGGCATAATTCGCTCTTTTACAGTTTGAATTCTGGTGTATGATTTGTGCTCTAAGTGATTATGTAAATACCCTGCAACTAAAGCTGCTTCCGGGGTTTTCATACATTAATGATGTCTGAAGAGATTTATACTGTTACTTGAGAATACCTTGCGATTATCCACAAAAACTGGAGTAATTAAAATTTTCTTGTTGATCTGCTGAAGAAATTTAAGAGATCTGAATTATGAAAATTGTGCAGCAAGTCTAGTTTAATCTGATGTAATCAACTTAAATAAGATAAAACATGGAATTTAGACTCCAATTATTTCTTATGCAGCCATTTACATCGTATGTTTCTTTTTAGCATTGTAACTATTGAGGTTGACAATTTGGAGAGCTTACTATCATGACATGTATACTGTTGTGAAGCTTACTGCAATACTTATGAACACATCTGGAACTTGAATTGTAGAGAGTTGATCATTTATTTTTATCTGACCCTATGAAATATCAGACCATCCTCTACAGTTGATTAAATTGAGGGGACTAACAAACAAGATTTTCTTAATTACAACTACATTATACAGGGTTTGTTTTATTAACCACTACTACATGATGTTTATGCACTTTTTCTGGCTGCATCATGTATATTCATGCCTATACTTGCATGCTTGTTATTTTTTAACCAGATCAGTCAGATGCTAGCATTTTTCAAGGAATGTAACATCTTTTTCCCTTTCTTTTAAAGGAGTTTTCTCATGTTTGCCTGCTGTTATTTCTCAATGTATTCCTATAGAGATAAAGATTGTGCTGAAGTATGTCTGAAAAAGTAAAAAAATAATGTTCCTGACAGGTGAAGTTGCAAGCTCACAACACTAATACACAAGTAAAGGAGTACAGGAATGCTCTACACTGTGCAAGTCGGATCTTGAGTACTGAAGGCGTATGTTTCTTGCACTTATTCTGACTATGAAATTACGACTGCTGCAACATTTGTAATTAAAATATTGAGATTCAAAGTAATATTAGCATAAATTTTATTTTCTCTAATTTAACTGAATCTTGGGTTTCCTTGAACATTGATAAATTGATCATGACAACAAGCTTCTCGTCCTTTCATAGATAAATTTAATTGAGCATGAGTTTCTAGTCCTAGCATTGATTGTTGTTAACTTGTTATAGGCTTGGAGTATGAAATACCATCCTAGAACAATATGCATCACATTAGCTATTAAAGCAAACATACTAACATGCTAATAAATTTTGTCATTCTTGAACATGTTGGTATCTTTTCCTATTAACTCTGCATGTCTTCAAAAGGGCAACAAGTGACCATCTGCTACCATTGCTTGGTAAAAACTCTCCATCTTTGATCCAAAAGTAAACAATCTTGTAGCATTTCTAGGTAAGTAGTCCCAAATCTTTGATCTGATATAGTGCCATTTATAGAGACCTTCTTGTATAATCTCTAGGTAAATAGTCTTAAATATTTGACTAAGGTTCAGACTTTCTCTGGAATCTTTTGACAGCTCCAGAATTGTTGAAGTTTAAACATTTTTTTTTTTGGGGGGGCACATATGATACTTTATCAGTGTAAAGTTTTCATCAATTTTGATGCTGGATATCTGTTTCCTGAAACATAAAAAAAAAAGGACTTTAACAAGCTGGACCAGATAATCTACTTTGCGACATTTGAGAACTCTTCTACACTACATAAATAAAGCTGAACCCTTTCTTATTTACTTTTTTAAATCTTTTTTTGAGTTAAAAAGTTGCAAATTTTCTTGTTTCCCATCTTTTTTCTACAAAATCCATCTAATATCTGCCACTTTAAACTTGGCAGATAAAAGGGTTGTACAGAGGCGCATCATCTTCCTTTGCTGGGATGGCAGTTGAGAGTGCCATTAGTTTTGGCCTTTATTCTCAAACAAAGGAGTTACTACAGGGTTACTGTACGGTAATTGATGTAGTTTGCTTCGCTTATTTCTTAGTAGAATGTTTAAATGTTTACAATGCAATTTGAATTGATTTAGTGGAGTCGATGTATTTTGTTGTCAAAATTGCAGTTTCTTGTTTTTCCCACCTTACAATATAATTTAAGTTACTACAGTGGAGTCAGTGTATTTCTGTCAAAATCGCAATCTCATAATCAATCTGATCATGGATAATTAGATGACATGCAATGGATTATTAGATCTAGATGATCTGTCCTAATAACCTTTGTCATATTAAAAAAGAGGTGGGATGAAGTTTTTTTTTCTATTTGCTTTAAGAGTACTTACCGATGCTTGCATGCAGGGGGGAACTCAAAGCAGTAAGCCACAGCTCCAAGCTATTATTCCTTCAGCAGCATTTGCTGGATCAGTAATCAGTTTTATACTTTGCCCAGCAGAGCTTGTGAAGGTTTGTATGCCACTATCTTCAGCCTTTTCAGTCAGCTGTTTTGGATCTCGTCTTATTGCATGTAATGTATTGATTTTTTCTTCCAGTGTAGAATGCAAGTTCAGGGAAGAGATACAGCAATTTCTACTTATGTTAGATACTCAGGCCCCCTAGATTGTGCTGTAAAGACCATGAAGAGTGAAGGGGTGAGCTTACTCTTTACTTTCTTCTCAGTCCTATTGGTATCGACTATTGATGTAACCAATGATTTCTTTTTTCTCTTTTGAGAGGAATAATCTTTGACATCTTATTTCCTATTCTCAGATTAGAGGCATGTTTCGTGGTGGCTTTGCAACTTTATTGCGAGAATCAATTGGAACTGCAACATTCTTTAGCACTTATGAGTTGAGCCGTCATTACATAACTTTGCAACTGAATTCTATGGCATCCGTACCTAGCCACCTCCCCAAGTCATTATCTGACGTGGGGGTTGGCATCGTATGTGGAGGAGTTGCCGGAATGGCTGTAAGCTCGACAACTATCATTTTTCTTAGTGTCAAACCCAAACCAATGGTATTCACAGTCAAATTTATCCCTGCAGTTCTGGTCAGTTGTATTGCCATTTGATGTTGCAAAAACCATAATTCAGACTGCACCAGATCCAAATTCCAGTCGTAGTACTTTTGGGACACTGTACTTGGTATGTATCTTTAATCTTCTTATCCATTTATTTTCACATCCTACCAAAGCATCTAATTTGGTATTTGTGACTTTTAGATTTACAGAAGGGTGGGGCTGAGGGGTTGCTATGCTGGTCTTGGGCCAACGTTGGTCAGGGCGTTTCCTGCAAATGCGGCTGCAATTGTTGCATGGGAGTTTACTGCTAAGTCCTTAGGAGTTGAGCGTTTGGCTGAAAACTGAGGTTTGTGGAAGTGTTTTCTTTTGCCTGGATGAAGCCTATTGCTATTAACAATCTTATCTTACTACTCTACCTTGCCTTTTGTTTTCGATTTGTACCTAGGATTTTGGTATATGTTGCAAGGTGGTTGCTTTTTCTACTATTCTTTGAGATTAGGAGCCAGAAAGGTATCATCTGACCCCTTGCCCATTGCTTCTGGTCCTTGAGTGCTAGATCTGTTATATGATCTGCTTCTAGGTCTTCCAAATTGAAACCTGGAGTTTTAAAATTTCCAGGTGAGAGTATGAATTTCCATAGAGTATGTTTTTTTTTTTTTTTTGCCTTAAGAATACATTGAGCATATGATTCAAATGAATCTTCTCTTGCTTCTGAAGTTCTAATAAAATCTTAGATTCAACTATTATTTGATTGTATGTAGCTGGTTTTAGTGGATATTTATGACTGTTCATTTGCCTTTTACACAAGTATGGAGCATATCACGACTGTTTGGTAGTTTGGAGATCATTAGGGTTAGGAGTTGGTGAGGTCTAAAGTTGCATATTACCAAAGACATTTCTAGTAGCTACCATAACTAGGCTATGAGATACCTTTTTTTTTTTTTTTTTTTTAAGGCATTTCTAGGATGTGAGATCTTGAATCTCTGGATAGATAACCAGAGGCATTTCTAGGGGAAATTCTATTTGAGCACACCACCTTGCTCTGTGAGCTCACATTCTAAAGTTGTAAATAATTACAAGTTTGCTATTACTTTTTGTGATCATTTTTTTTTTCTTCTAGTCGGGAATTAATTCCTGAATGATATTAAATCCGTTTGATAACTAATGTCTGAATATGTGAAAATCATTCGGGACTAATTTTTAACTGAGAAAGGTGGGCTCACTGAGCAAAGTGGCGTGCTCCATAGGATCGTGAATGTTCCTTCGTAGTGAGATCAACAATGTTTAAGGCGTAGATTGTTCCTTCATAGGATCGTGAAGTAGTAGTCTTGCCAAAACGTTGACCATAGTTGCTTCTAATATACCTGTAGTGTGATTGCAGAGTGGTAGGGGACGAATCGAGTTGAATATGATGAATAGTGATATATTTGTATTATAATTCGACTCTAACAGCACTATTCATATCCGATTTGAATATCAAGTCATCATATTTATCTAATTTATTCGGTGTTCGATTTGATTTAGATGAATATTTGTGCAACTAATATTTATTTTAATTGATCGTATAGAAAATATTTGGGTGCTTGTGGAAACTATTTGTTGAATGATTGATCCACTTCTGCCCTTATAAAACGGTATCAGATCCTAGCTGCACTGCTAAACAAATAATTAGCCCATGGGTTTCCATGTACCACCAACCAAACCCATCAGCTTTTGTTGTTTTCGTTGGAACATCTCACCATCACCAGCCATAATTCTAGTCGTAGCAGGCCTTTCTGTCTGTTTCAGCACACTATCTCATCCCATTCTCAGAATCTGGAGCTAGTGCTTGTGGGTCACCTACAAGCTTTAAAACTATCCCAGCAGTTACCCGCGTAAATCTCAATTGACTGCACTAGATCTACCTTAGTTATAGAGAAGTGTTTGTGCTCACGTTAAGCTTCCATATCAAT
>JAYEPQ010000020.1:28373536-28410174 GCA_036321105.1 Dracaena cambodiana
TGCATTGCTTGCAAACTTCTGCTAACAATTTATTGAGTCAAATAAACCTTCAGCGTTCCGTTGATAGAACTATCAGATGAACAAACCCTCCTGACGAACTTGAGTCAGAGGGATGCTTCGAATAGCAAATCTGATCATGCGAATCGAATCACCTCATATTAGGAATCAATTGAACTTGTGGTGACTATAGAATGCCAATAGCCACCATACTGATACTATACAACAATGGTTCTATCCCAAGAGAAACCTCGTCGTGGCTTATATATGTTAGAGAAAGATGCGTTTTGATTTATTTTTTTCCCCAGTCTAGAGAACCCCAAGCAGCTCATGAGTCTCCTTCCTCTCAGCTCGGACGTGGGAGTTGTCAAACAAGCTTGCATGGTTTGAAGTCTGACTACACTCCTCGACCATCGCGACACTTGGCAACATGGCACTAAGGTTGGGAGTAACGAGATTAGTATCAGGAGCAGATAACGAAGCTTCAACATTCTTGCGTGCACGGCGGGAGGACCTGGATACCAAATTACCTGACCGAGAAGTATTTGTGCTCCTTTCCTTCCTTGCACTAAGAAATCCACACGCAAGAGCTTCTAGTGCTTTTGCTGTGGGTGGCCGGTTTCTGGTGCTGTGTCTCCTGCCGTTCGTGGGTTGGTGCTCACCGGGCAAAACAATGTTCATTTCACTTGACGGAGGATCATCAGGTTCGTGCTTTGGCTCCAGATAACCCTGGCTGCCTTCTACCACCATGTCTAAGGGTCCTTCAGGATCAAAATCCTGTGGATGCAGATTTAGGTCAATCAGAGTGCGTGGCTGGGACTTTTCGTGAGAAAGAACAACCTCATTACTCCCTTCATGGGTTGCTCTCTCCCCCGAAGAACTTGCTTTGTTGGTTCCAGCCGATTCTAGGTGAACATGTTCCTTCCCAACCTCCCCAATATTTAGCTGCTCGTCCCTTGGTATAGAAGTAGAGCCACTGGAGCAGGGACCGGTCCCAACATACTTGCAAGAAGTTAATCTCTGTCGCTTGCATGCAGGGGCTAAAGAAGTTTGTTCCCCACACTTTACTCTGCGACTGAATTGATACGTCGTATCATTTATGGCGGGCTTATCAATAAGTTCACAACAGCGGCTTTCAAGATCATGCCCATTTCCAAGCATGTTCAGCTTCAGGCCGGCATCTACATGGTTTGAAGGGTTGGACTGCACTGCCTTGATAGAAGCGCTCCTACTATTGTTCCTGACTTTCTTCTCGTCAGATTGACTTTGATCAGACTCACCTGAGCTATTCAAAGATGTATCGCCTGAGCTTGATTGCTCACCGGAGCTATCACTGTTGGTTACTCCTCCTTGGTGATTGCCATGGAAACTATAGGAGGCATCAGATGGGAAACTCCGCAGCTCTCTCACCTTGGATGGGCCTCCACCTTCAGCCAAGCTAGTATCAACAATAGTAAATTTCATGAGGTCCGAGTTGCAATCAGGGATTCTAGGACGAAGATAGCAAGGCCGCTGACGATCAGATACACCATTTTGAACCACCTTGGTATCAGCAGTCTCAGCATTCCACTGGCTTTCATCATTGGCTCTGCAGTTTTCCTTACCTTCTTCAGATTCTAACTCAATAAGCCTTGGGTCTGATGCCACTTTGGTCAAGACGTCGCTGACCGAATCAAAATAATGATTGCCCTTTGTGAGCTTTTTCCTTGAGAACCTCTTGATGCCAGGGATGAGAAATACCAAAGCGTTTTTTGAATAAAGAGAGCTGACATCTTTGGGTTGCTCTGAGTGCCAACCCCTAGCAAGCAAGCGAGGCCAAACAGCCTCCCAGAAAAGATCATTAGCCTTTGCTTTGCTTAACCTGAAATCTCCCGTCAAGAACTTCACAATTTCTCCTGATGTAAGAGAGGAGCACGCTTTGCCGACAGGAATTTCTGGACGTGTGGATACCACTGGATTTGTTCTAACAGGGTCCAGTACAATGCCAGTGAGGTCCCGCTTGCCCTTCCCAATTCCAATAGCCTCTACAAGAGCTTCTGTACCAACTATGGCCTTTATGCTGAAAATAAAATCCTCTAGTGTAGCAGTTCCCTCATTGAAAGCCTTGACAAACTGCCATAAATAAACTACAACTGATATCGAGAAAGGAGAAGAATATGATGAACACAAGTATATCAACAGGAACCTTAAGGTGGCGATTAAAAAGACAACAAAGAATTAGTGCAAGCCTTGCTCATTAATAGGTGGAACAACAGAACATTGCTATTAAAAATGATGGGAGGTAAAAAGAATACCATATCACACTGTCATTATAGAAACAAGTTGAATAACTAAGTTAAGTCCTTAAAAAGTTGTGTTGTTATACTTTTTTCCCCATAACTCACTGCCAGACACTGATCCATGCAGGTCTACATTATCAAACTAGCTAAGCTAATCTAATATGTGAACAATTTGGAAAATAATTTTTTTTAAGGTATATCTGGGAAATACAGGGCTCAGATGACCACCAGGCACCCAAAGATTTTACGAAAACAAAATAACTAATGAACAAAAATGAGTACGCATAAATAGGTGAAAACCAAAATGGGGTTGTGTTTGTATGTGTGTTGGGAAATGCACAGAAAATTATAAATTTTTGTAGATTTTGAACAAAATGAGGACATATCAGATGCACCAAATATCCATTATGAAAAATTCAAAGTGCGATTTTTCATGTTATACAATAGGCTTAATTGGTCAACCTAAATAATCACAAACTACCTTTTAATGAAGATAAAAGCGAGCTGACCAATCTACTGCATATCGATGTTAAAAGACAGAAGTGGTACCAAATCAGTGTAGCTCCAAGTCATTCTTAACAAAGAGCATAAGGAAAAACACCTTTCACAACCAAACTCATCAGATAACTCAGATCCTCCTCAACTGTGATTGATTTTGAATTAAAACCTCCATCAAGCTAATGTATAATGAATATTATTGATTTATCTTCACAGTTAGATAGAGGAGAGAGGAGGGGAATTGTGAGAGATTAATGGAAATTGGTTGATGCGTAGTTAATATGTTAGAAATATGCACTAACAGGTAAGTTAATAGAAACAATTAACAGTTCATTTCAAACATTAACGTAAAATAAGTTAATATGTAAAAGACAAATCTATTACCTCTTTCATAAAGCTACTCAATGTTGATAGGTTAATGAAAATGGATTAATAGGTATAATTTCTAGAAAATTCATAAATAACAACTAATATCTTATTTGGTTAATGAGTAATTGCAAAGAGGGAGAATATTGGTGGTCGTAGTGCAGAGGTGTTTAGATGAACAGGATAGGTGCTGTTAGGGGGGATTGGGTCCAGTTCTCCTACTATTTGGTTCTGAATTGCTGAGTCCTGTCATGAGAATGATTTTTGTTTACTCTTATTTTTCTTCTATTTATTTATTTATTCTAATAGTAAAGTAAACAAAAACTGGTGCTATACTTTTGTTCAATTTCTACTGCAGAAGCAGCTAAATATATGCACATTTGACTAGGCAAATAATGATCATAGAAAAGTTACCTATAAGATTTCATCTGCATCACACATAGTGACTAATACTAACCAAATACTCTGGTTATCGTTCCTACACATGCAAACACTGCCCCTGTTCCTGAAAAAACAGTGCAATATCCGCATCTACATAAATAGAGTTAGTTAACCAGGCATAAACATTGTATTTTTACCAAAGAATGTCTCAAAAGTAGTGCAATAAGAAATGTGATAATCATCGTTAACCTAATCACAAGTATATTGCACCTCCATAAAGCGCTAGCATAAGCAACTTGAAATCCTATAACATTAAAGATCGGATCCCGAAAGTTTCTATCTTCGTTCTATCTATCTTCTCCATACAACACATTTTTCAAGTTATACAACCTGGGAAAAGGATCCGACTTCTGGTAAGATAACCTGCTAAAACTGTAGGTGTGTGTAATTTATAAACGAGTGTTTTAAAGCGGACAGAGTGAGACAAGATACAACTCCATCACTGATTTCAAACTCCTAAAAAAAACTTTTCCTTAAATGCAACCCAAAAGTGAAGACCAAAGGAACCAGCATAGTTTGGTTTGTGCCACAGAGAACCAGAAGACCTCCCTTCATCCTATTTGAAGCCAAGTCGTTAGCCATCTTGCTGCACAGTTCCATTTGAGTAACCCATTCAGCATTAGGTGTAACTCAATGGTGTAAAATTAAGAACCATTGATTTGATAATCTGTTGTTATCATTTAAGAAAATATACAAAACTGACAAGGGAGTGATATTATACATCTTTCCAAAGCAAGTTTTGTTATGTTTATAATAGGTATCCATAAGGGCGAACAATAGGTCTAGGAACTTTTTAAATCCGATCCAATTTGTTTTGTAAAAGATCCAACTTTAATACTTTGATGCTTCAACAAGTCTCTTTCCAGCCACTTCTCCTTTTATTTCCCATCAATTTTATTGCCTCTTATTTAACCTGATCATTCCATCTTTGTTTTTCTGCTATTATAAACTTCCATTCAGGGTCCAGTATAAATAACCTAAAGCTGACACAGAAAAGCCGGAGTTTCTCTTCAGCAGAAATTCAAACTACTATAATTGTGTGTTTCTTTCATCTATAAACGCCATAAGCACACTTTCTTTGAGTTCATAATCCCACATCAATTTCCCCCCTCACGACCCTTCACAAATTCCATCACCTGAAGGCTACTGTTGGGCATATTTTTTACTATATAATATGGGTTGGAAAGTAATTAGATTTATCAAAATAGACGTGTTGGTATCAAGGTAGGGTTTTTATAGTTATTCTGAATAGTTAATGGTTATGAACAGAGACATATAAGTTCTTTTACCTATAACTTTTCCTATTCTGAGCTTGCCGTATTTCTATACTACTGGGTCAAAAAGTTGGTTCTGTGGTGATAAACTATAAGATAATGCAGATCTTACAGGTCCTGTAAAGAGAGTTGTACATCATATCTTGTGGAGAGGATACCCATGGAGACCAGATGCAAGACAGCAACAAAGTGGGCGTCTTGAAAATTTTTCCATGTCAACTTCTGTCCAGCCACTACTGTCATTATTATAGTTATTTCTCTGTAATCTCTATCATATTCCCAAGACTTTGAAGACCAAGATCTATTTCCGGCTAGTTTATGGAAGCTAATCTTCAAAATCTAGTCTAGGGATGCAACAGGCTGCATTAGTGGTGACCATAGTTCGGTTAAAACCGAAAAAACCGACCGAATTAACAAAACTCAGCTGAACTGTGAAAAAATTCGGTTCAGATTTTAGTATTGGTCTCCGAAATCTAAAACCGACCGAATGGACTGATAATTTGTTAAGACTAAAGTAGAAGAAACACCCATGAAATATCGTGTTTTTTTTTCTAGAAACCTCATAAACTTTTTAATGCTATATAAACGCCCATGAGGTTTCAAATAAAAACCCCTAATGGGTCAATTAAAAACGCAATAAATACCCACTCTATGACCTTTGTAAATATTCACTCCTTAATTTAGTGTATTTTACTCAAAAAATATATATTTTAAAAATATTGAGAACGGATATTTAATGCATTTTTAATTTGATTCATTGATCTTTTTATTAATGTTGTTTGGGGTTTTCAGGAAATTTGGAACTACATGGGGTTTACATAACATTAAAAAAAATTTTATGGAGTTTCTAAGAAAAATATGATAGTTAATGGGAGTTTCTTGTACTTTGGTCTTTAATTAATTGATTTATAATCAATCAAAATATATAAGCCCCTTGTTCACACAGTCAATACAAATTCTCCTCTCCTTACCTCAATACTCTTTCTCAATTCTAGTTGCTCTGCCTCCATCACCTTCAATCCCAGTTTCCCATCTCACTGAACCTTCTCCACCACCCTCCAACTCCATTCCTCCTTGTGACTTTGATTTTCTTGTTTTCCCATCTCATGGGCTTTGATTGCTCTCAACTTAGAGTTTCTCAACAGCGTCGTTCTTCTCCTAAACTCCGACTCCAATTCCCCTTCCTGACTGCCATTAAAAACAACTCCTATCACATTCTCAAGTCTCAACACCCTCCTTGTTTTCCCATCTTATGGACTTCGATTGCTCTCGATACGAGATTCTGCAGATTCATGTTGAAGCCAGATTCTTTCAGTTCGAAAAATTCTGCTCATGTTGGAGTCGAATTGGACCATTTCCCTATGCCTGGACGTCCTCTATGAGGACCGAGGCACGCTCCTCCTTTGCCTAAAGCTCTTCATTTTCTATCTTAAATATTATTATTTTTCAAATTGTTACTTTTTCGGCTAATTTGGATGCTAAGTAAGTTTATTGCTTTGGAATTTGAATGAAGCCTATAGCTGAGAGTTGAGCTAATATTTTGTTGGAATTTAAATAAAAGATTAAATTCGAAATAAATGGGAATCAGCAGGAACGAAATACTTTAGCTATTAGCTTAGGCTCCAAGCTATGGTAATGGACGTATTGAATTAAGATTAACTAATTACATGTTTAATATTTTTAAAGATCATTTCTGAGTTCTTTCGATTCATCTAATTTTTAATATTATTCTTCAATTTATTACAGTATTCATGAGCCTGCTAGCTAAATTGATTACTGTATTTGGATGAATTATAGTTTTGAAACTACGACATTAACTAATTAAGGTCCAACATTTATTTGTTTTTTAAAAAAAAAAATCCTTGTTTTGATTGTTGAAATCCTATCACGTTTGAAACTATATCATCCAGTGATGTATCATTATATGAGAATGTTTTGACATTTCTTCTTCTAATTTTAATTTTTAGGTTACACAAGAAAAAGGTGTGAATGAGAATGTCGTGGATGCCAACAATAACAATGCTAGTCAATCGATTCCAATCGAAATTGATCTCACTCCCCAAACTCAAAGTGGCCGAACAACGTAAACTCAAGCACGTGAAACCCAAAATCAAAAGACTCAAGTCAAAAGAAAGGAAACGGACCCAAGTTAAGATGTATGGCAATACTTCACTAAAAATTTTAAGCTGGTGACCTGGTGAAAACCTAATGTAACTACTGTGAAAAGGAACTTTATGCATAAAAATTGTACGAATTCACTTAAGAATCACACAAAATCATGTAAGAAACATCCATATAACATTGACATTTTCAAAAACTTTTAAGTTTGACTTTATCACTGGAATCAAGTGAAAGTAGATATAAGATGAGTATACTTGCGAGTTGAGAATATGATGAACAAGCCAAAAGGGATGCACTTAATAAGTTCAGCTCCTAAATAAGCTGCCGCTTAAATAGGTAGAGGGTATTGGATTTATATATTTCATGTCTATAGCTGTGCCCTAGATTCTAAATCTCATCCCATTGGACGATCCAAAAGGATTGTTATGAGCTTTATTGGACACAGAACACAAATTTGAAGACTTTGTTGAAAGCCACATGTCAAGGGTTTGTCTCACCATGGACACTTGGACTTCAATACAAAAAATATCAATTACATGTGTCATACTATACGTTGGATTAATATTAGTCAGAAGTTGATAAAAAGATTCTCAACTTTTGTCCAGTTTCTAACCAAAGGTATATGTAGGCTAGCAAAGTTTAAAATATGCATTACGAGGAAGAAGCTTATATTTACAAAATCTTTATTTTTGAATGTCTATACTAGGTGAAACTCTACTTATTTGATGTTGGCCATCATTCAACGATATGAAAAAGCTCTCTCTCTCTCTCTCTCTCTCTCTCTCTCTCTCTCTCTCTCTCTCTCTCTCTCTATATATATATATATATATATATATATATATATATATATATATATATTTTTTTTTTTTTTTTTTTTTTTTTTTTTTTTGAGGTAGATCCAAGGTTTCAAGAAGAAGACATTCATAAAATTCATATGGAGAATGATTGAGCAAATACAAGGAGGCTGTACATATTGCTTAAAAACTTTTACGAACTAAAATTTATGTGTCCCTACATCTTTGTATGTACCCAAGATGACATTGTAATGCAATTTTTTTTGAGTTAATTTGCATGTACTTGGATGATCATGTATGCATTGCGGTTAAAATGAGGGAGATATATGATAAGTATTGGGGAAGATGGGAGAACATGAACATGTCGACTTTCACTATAGTGCTTCTTGATTCTCAGAACAAGGAGATCTTGGACTATATACTTGATGATATATTTGGTGAAGATATTTCAGAAAAGAGCAATTTGTCAAGGACACCGCAATCGACTTGTTTAATCAATGTAAGGCCAAATATAGACAACTGGAAATGAAGGAAAAAAAAAATTAGGCAATCAAGGAGTGAAGGTACAAGTGTTGCTAGCAATCACGCCATTCATAATACAAGAGATTAATACATAAAGAGAACATACTTGGTGTAGAGAGACAATAGGAGTTGGAAACGTATCTAAGTGAAGTAAGAGAATATGCACATCGTAGTTTTGACATTCTTTCTTAGAAAGTAAAAAAAATAGAAGATTTTACACTCTCTAAAATGGCCCGTGATATGTTGGTAATTCCTATCTCCAAGGTAGCTTTTGAATCCACATCTAGTTGCGAGTTCACGATCCATTTGAAGCTCCTTGGCTCTTAGAATTGTACAATACTACAATGTCTTACTTGTTCCATGCATCGGCTTCGAGATATCATGACAACACAATAGTAGACAAGTGCTAAAGAAGATTTGGATGAACTTGAGAAGTTGGAAACAAGTAATAATTTATATATAAAGAAATCTCTTTGAATTTTAGTTTTTATTTAAGGTGCTTACAGTTTTTATTATATTTTATTCTCTCTCCCTTTTCAGATTCAAGGAAGCTTGCAATTAAGTCCACAATCATGTGTTTTGATTTTCAGTTTTATAATTTCATTCAGCGCAGAATTTCAATCTTAGAGTTTCAGTTTTAAAATTTCAATCTTTATTTTTTCGAGTTAAAATTCTCAATTTTAAGATTCTCAGTTTTAGAATTTTAGTCTTAATTGCTTAGAATTTTAGTCATAACTCCTTTTATCAATTGTAGACTGCATGCCCATGCAATCATAACCTAGTTAATGTCATATTATCCTCAATTTAAGACACTAAATTTCCAGACATAATGAAGAGTTATTCGTGCATCATCTTGCAAAAAGTTTCCCTTTAGGTTCATAATTTGTACATGGCAACATAGTAGTCAAAGAACTTCATCTCAACCAACATTTGTTCTATAATGACATTATCTTCAGTCATAAAAAGTTCGTAGCCATCAATAAGAACCGCACCCCTTCTGTCTTCTACTAATGCTGCTAAAATTACATTCTATATTCAAATATTCATGTCAACTGTAATTCCTATAAATCTTGGAGATGTGGTCTTTCTGTGCACCATTTTACTTTTAAATTATCCCATCTTTGGCTCATTTATATAATATTATCTAAAAGTCCCATGGGACCTCCTGGATATGCCTAATAAGCTCATTTGTAATTACTGCAAAGTGATAAAAAAATAGCTGACATAATGTGATACTTGATCTAAGCCTATAATGGTGGGAGGTTGACTTCTGCTGTTCATAACGCCCTCATGTTAGCTACTAAACTTGACTACGAGCTTCATGCCACAGGACGCATTTGAACTGACAGAACTGATATAGTTAGGGCTGTTAAATTGAATTAATAGTCAGGGAAGTTCAACCATAACAACTAAATTGGGAATAGCATTCAAGACTATCAGGACTAAGGTCCAGCTACTAGTGCATTTTCCTGTTCGGTACAAGGTGCATTGCTTTCTGCTAGAAGTTATTTGCCGATTTAACAATAGTTTTGATGTTTGGATGTTCCTCAAATTATGTTTGTTTATAAGTATAGAAACTTACAGCTCCTATTATCATTGATTACTTTGCAAATTTCGTAACTTTATTTTCGCTATTCGTTGGAACAGCTGGAACAATGTATAATCACTTGGTTAATGGCTTCAGGAATCCGTGGTTTCTGAAGCATGGAAGCCTCTTGTTGCTGCATTGTTGGTTGATCATGCATGTTTTTAGTTCCTGAAGACTGGACTCGTTATATTGAACTTTTGGTTCATCTTTGAATATTGGACTCTCTTATGTTTTATGTGAGATGATTCAGTTGGTATGTAATTCTTATCACTTGTGCTGCTGTGAAAGTGAAATGTAATTGTGCAACTTACTAACTTCAACTTGTGTTTATTAAGAACTTGAATCTATGGCGCCTATATCATATTTTTCCTTTGTTTAGTATTGTATTCTATTGAATTTCTATATTTATTTTTTTTATTTGCTGCTTGAGTGATTGAATCTGTCTGGGGAACAACTGATTCATTTTTGTTATTATTTTAGCTGCTAAATTTAACTTCTGTGTGCCGGTCCACCGCAGGCCCAACTGGAAAACAGAACCAACTAGGTTTAGTTTAGTTCTTTTGGGTTTTGCCTAAATCTGCAAAAACAGACCGATGTTCACCCCTATGCTACATTAATTGCATGTTGGGGAGCAAATTAGTGGTGAAGATTTGAAGATTAAGTTCATATAAAGTGGTGGAAAAATGAAAACATATGTCATCAACTAGAGAGCATAACCGCACAAAGATATTAGACGAGGCAAACATTCTCAGACGAAAGGTAAAAGGTGAAGGAGAATAGATGATAATAGCGCACACTATGATCTCCAAAGAAGTTATTTCTATAGACTGATCAGCTATTTAAACAAGCCATACATATACACAGTGACCGTCTACTCAGACAGGCTATTGATCTACATTTTGGTCGCCTGTCCTTGAAGTTTGTACAACTATAAATCTTATTTGTGATTTTCTATCGTGGATTTAAAGTGCTAACATGGAATTCATATTTAGCAAATGGAAAATGCAAGGCTTGAACTGTAAGATTACAGTGAAGCAATGTATGAATTTAAACAAAACCTAAAACTGAAAAATACATAAATATCAAACATGCAGTACAGGAAAAAGAATAAACCTCAAGCAATGTATCCTGGATTCCCTTTGGTCTGCTAGATAGCATACGTGATAACAGTTCCTGTTGTCTCCAGCCCATAAAGATACGAAGCCCAATTATACATCTTCTGCTTTTGATCTTTCTACACTCCACCCATCTGCATTGTGCATCAGATCTATAGAACTTTCCATAGTAAAAGGATAATACATCACCCATATCTTTACTCTCAATGAATCTTTGCACCTGAACCAGATTTTTTCCAAAAATGTAGAGAGCAAGCAGAAAGCTCTGCATCTCAGAATCACTCCAAAGGGCCTTTGGTGAGCCAGGTAATGGAATGTAACCTCTTGCTTTCCTCGATTGCAATAACGGCATACTTATATTATTCCTCAGATTAGAATGTCTGCCATGGTTTGTTGGATCAGCTGAAATTTCAACTCTGCATGCTGCATGTTGAGGCACAGTATGATAATTGTTTAAATTATCACGTGAAAGTCCACATAATGTATTGCACTTTGAGTTAATTCTGCTGTCTGTGATCATAGGAGATTGAACCATATCAGGACCAACTGCTGACACAAGATGATCGTCTTGTACATGTCTGACATGATCAGCATCATGGTGAACCCAGATAATTGGAACAGCCAACTCTTCATAGAATTTAAAATCAATCCAGTTAGCATTGCCTATTGGGGTGTTTCGCAGCTGAAGACACTCAATTTCTGATAGAAGGGATGGAATTTCAGCTTGATACTGATCTCCTAAACGAGGTGTAACTGATGGCTCCCCAGAGATACCATCTGTGCTCGGGGAGACAGGAGAAAGTGAATGCTCAGCAGAATTCTCTGCACTAAACATCCCGTCATGATTCAGAAATTCTTCTCTGTAATTTACTTCAATCAAGTCCATCTAAAAGAAACCAGAGTCCATGTCACTGAAGGCAGATTGGATTCAACATGTAAAAACCAGTCAAAAGCAAGAAGTTAAGCAAACGATCTTTCTGTACCATAGACTTTTCCTTTCCAGTTTTCTTTGTTTTATGGACTTGTTGAAAATTGTGAAATGAGGAATTAACTGTTATTTAAAATATTGCAGAAAATAGAAACAGGGGATGTACCAGACTAGAACTTTCCATCGTTGTCTATGTGAAATCATAACAATGATAGTTAAACGTACTTAATGAAGTAGTAGAAGTTTTTGTTCTTACAGATATAATAAAAAGCAAATGCCTAATACATGTATAATCATGTTTCTGATAAAATAACTAACAAACTCAATATACAAAATTATTTTCAGGTTGAACTTGACTCTAACAATAGTTTTCAAAATCGAGATATATGCTTAGTATATACTAGTACCCATAGGGTATTTATGCTTAGTATATACTAGTACCCATAGGGTATTGATACTGTGAGACAACGGGCTAAAATTTGTTATGAGCTATAGCATAATCAGTTACTCAAATCAATAATCGGCACCGTCTACCATGTTTGACATATCATTAAGCCCATGTGTATGTAAATTTGGATGGCTTGGAGCCTTCAAAACATGGATCAAAGAAGTCCGCAATAGTTAAAATTTTGTGAAGTCTTAAAAGCTGTAAATTTTGCAGCTCGCTGATATACTAAATAGAAGGCTTGAAACTAAACAAAATGTACAGTGCCAATCACCAAATTGAGCAGCCAACTACCTCAAGATAAAAATCTTGACTCACCATCTCGTTTTATCATTTCCCCATACTTATATAATTTTTTGATATGCTCAACATTGTTTCACCCTCCACTTCCACATATCTTCTTCTTTTTCAATAAAATTTTATTAGGCTTCACACCGAAGTGCTATGATTTAAGATTTTACCTGTTGCTATAATATTTGATCATTTTTCTTCTGTTAACTCATTAACATAATCGTCTAAGTTGGCGGTCACAAAATGGTGCCCAATTAACTCACTAATGTAAATTTTGCTATCAAATTCTAATAATTGTATAAGGATTACAATTAATGATAGGGTGCTTTCACTCGAGTGATTCGTGAGAAAGTGGGCATGTGATTCGCCTGGATATGAGATCCAAACCCTCAAAATCTTAATTTTTTATCCAATTCTCTATCACAAACCCTAATTTTGCTTCCGTCCTGGATCAAATTTGTATCAAAATTAAAGATTCTACCTCTCCAGATATTAGAGCTCAAATCCACATCCCCATCTTCTTACTCTTCTACCTTCTTTCTTTTTATTTTCTTTTAGATCTAAAAAAAAAAATTAAAAAAGAGAAAAAAGGGGAAAAATCATAAAGAAAAAAAACAACAGAAAAAAGAAATCAAAAAAGAAAAAGAAAATCAGAAAAGAAGAAGAAGAAACAATAAAAAAAAAAAACAGAAGGAACCCAAACTCTATCAACTCCTCCCTCTAGCTCTTCATCCACAAACCCCCATCGCCTCTCCTCTTCATCTTCAACTCCAGAGCATCCGCACCACCATTAACTAAAAATCCCACTTTTCCATCTTCAACCCCACTTCAACACCCCTCCTTTCTTCATCTTTCCAACAACAATATCTCCGCTCCCATCAAAGTCCACCTCCCTTCAAAATCACGTTCAAACAGCCGCACAACATCTTCTGTTCGGACCTCCACCCCAACCCTCCTACTCCGATGATTCCGACCCCATAGCAATTTTGCCAAGCCGCCTCCCGGCACATCACCATCCGCTGCAGTAGCCTCACCAATTTTTCTTCTCCCCTCTTGCCTCGTCCTCGGATGCCAGCAACCACCAAAGAAGAGGGCAACAGCCCTTCCGCCACCCTCCCTCGTCGTCGGTTAGTCCTTAATCCTAGGGTGATCCCTATTTGAGGATTGCTGCCATCATCGCAAACCTAATCATGTCATTTTCGACAATCGCTGAGAGGAGGAAGACATGATTTGGGTTCCTCTAAGTTTGGGTTCAGACGCAGCGAGCTAGATCTAACCCAGAAATTGATCTTAACCTACATAGAAATTGGGTAATCAACAACAGAATCCGACCCACTAAGTTGTTTGCAAGCCCGTTAAGGGTTCTTTTGGTGATTTTGAAGCCATTTTAAGCCCGATCCACATCCAGTTCAAGCCTAGATTGTACCGTGACAATTTTGAGATAATTTTCGAGTTATTTAGTGGGATTTCTACTCCAGAGGTTATACAAGATTCCCAACACTTCTCTAAAGAATTCATGCTCAAGTGTGATCTAACCTATAACATTGAGATAACTTCTAATCGCATGGCTTATTCAGTCAATAGCATTTTGTATTATTATTTTGTTATTTGCATAGACTTGAAAATATTTATTGTTATTTATAATTTGCCACGATATTTATTTATGTGTTGCATTTTATTACATAAATAGGAAGTGTATTTCCCTGCATACAACAACTATCAGCCGTTAGAGTGTTTAATTTTGATCATATAGTCACGCATTTAATTTTTGTATCTAGGATTTTGTATATTTATCTATGTGCTTGATTGCAACTGCATATAAAATAGTTATTTCAACCTTCGTTGTGGAAAAATTTTAGAGAAGTCATGAATCTCACTGAAATCTTGAATAAATTACACGAAATTATGGACAATAAAGAAAACTTCAAATTGGCCTAGATGTAATCAATACACATCTCGAAAATTTAGAAACAAGAGTCGATGGACGACAACCCACTAGAAATAATCAAATAAATGATGATAAGGCGGAAAAACATCATAATATTAGAAGAGAATAATTTTGAGGACCAACATCCGCACGATAATATCACACGTAAAGTCAATGTAGATATCCCCTCTTTTGACAACACTTATGACCCCAGCATTTCTGTAATTGGCTAGCGGACATGAACCATCTTTTTGACTTATGACCCCAGTACCTGTAGTTTTAGCACTTGTAGTTTTCGCTAAGCTAAAACTACAAATGTCAGCTGAAATGTATTGAACGTCTGTTGAGAGACGGTTAGCAAGAAAGCGACAGAAACCAATTGAAATATGGTTCGAAATAAAAGAACTTAAAAAGAAATACCTTCCTCCAACGTTTAAAGATCGCCTTCTTGATTAGCTGTCTAATTTCAGACAGAGAAACATGAGTATAACCGAATATATACATAAATTCAACGAGCTCTTAGTGCGATGTGATATTCAAAAAGATGGCCATATAACCCTTTCACGATTTAGCATTGGACTCAACCCTAAACACAAGCGTGAAGTGCTCACATACTCTTTAAATTTTATTGATGATGCATTTCAATACATTCCCAATTACGAGACATGTTTGCAAACATCTTCAGATAAAAGGCACTTTCAAAACTGCAGAGTATCCCAATCAACAGTCTGACGCTAGTGTTATAAACATCAATACCGTTACTAAAGATATAAAGGGTAAAACCATCAGTAATGAATCATCAAAACCAGCTACAAAACAAAGCGAGTGCTTTAAGTGTGGCATAGTTTTAGTCGCTTTGCTTATCAATGTCCCACAAGAAATTTGTTGATAGACTCCAGTATGTTCACTTGTACTTCTGCATTGTTTGCGTGCAAATCTTTTAAGACAAATTGTATTTAGCAATGATGCTTACAGTCTATTGCAGATACACATGATAGAGTGCATATATTTCCAGTTGGACTCGTGCTGATTGGAGCTCAACCCGCAAGGTTCCCTTTTGAGAATGTAGAGGTTCTTAAAACTCATCATATGAATCCTTTTAGGTTAACACGGGAGATTGTTTGATTCTTTGAGTTGGATATTCCATCAGCACTTGATTTTTACTCGGCTGTTACTAGTTCACATGTGCCTATTCTACTCCAATTGATCCTCGAGCTCCTGCTTTACGCATGATGTTCTCCATAGCAACAGGTTTTCAACTCCCTCCGCTTCTACATCCACATCTTCTACCACCATGGGAATGCAAAATAGTTTATGCTTGGTTCCAAATCTGCTCAATTACATGTATTTGGTTCAATAGAAAAGTTTACTAGATATTGAGAAACTTGCTCGCCTTCATACGACACGCTTGACTTTCTTCTTGTCGTCATTCACCAGTGGTGAATGTTTTTATTCGGGAGAGAATTGATAAAGATCAAAAGATCAAGTTTATCTAGATTAAGGATTTAGTTATTGGATAACATTTGATAATTTAGTTAGAATTTTGAAAGATTACTATTTGTCTTATTTTACTAGAAATTGTTATATATTGATTGTAAAACTATGATTTGAATTATAGTGAGAAATGATATTGTGAAATTACGAACATGTCATTTGTTCTTCTCAAATTTTTTCGCTCTAGTGATTCATGAGTAACTGGAGGTGTGATTCACCTGGATGTGAAATCGAAATCCCAATTTATCTCAAAACCCTAACTTCTTCTCCAACTCTCCTGTACAAATCCTAATTCCACTTCCGTCCTGAGTCCCAATCACAATTAAAGCTAACAAGAACTACAAACTCACTTAATTACAGTAGACATTAACAATCACATAGAAAATCCTTGTCTCGTCACCAATAAGAACAAAACAAACAAACAAACAAACTCACAAACAAGCATATCTCATCAAAATCAATACCCAACGTTAATGAAAATGGTTCATTCACATTTTCAATCATCATAACATCAAGATTCAGAAACCTAAAATTTTGCATTAAAATAACAACACCAAAAACGATTCAGAGCCCTAAAATTTTGCATTAAAATAACAACACCAAAAACTAGGGCTTCTTCCAATTTGGATTATCTAATCATGCTTGGATGAAACATTTAGAGCATTGAACAATCTTTAATCTACACACCTGGACACAGAAAAAACCCTAAGGTTTAGGGCTTTTCCCAATTTTCTACGTTATAGCATCTCCGGCGTCCCCGCCGGCGTCGATCCCAGACGTTGGCGGCGGCAGAGAGTCGGCGGCGGTCGGCAGCGGCGGCGTCGCAACCGGCCCGATAGCGAGAGGGGAGAGCAACGAGAGAGAGAGATCGGGTTTCGAACGCTGGTTTTTTTATATATATATAATTGAAATAGCTTGAACCGGACAGCCAAATGGCCCGGTCCAAACCGGTTGGCTAAAGTTGTTAAATTATCAAATAATTAGAGGTTTTTACGTATCGGTTCCTTATATCTTTAAAAATTAGACTTTCGCCCTTAAAGTCTTCATATTTTATTTTAGTCCCAAATCCTTTAAGTTACTTCACTTTAGTCCCCTTAGGTAATTTTTGGCCTGAATTTCCCGTTATAACCCTGGAAGGGAGAGAAATATCAGTAATTTCCTCCCTTCTCTCTTCCTTCTCTCTTCCTTCTTTTTATTGGATTGGTTAAGGAAAGAAAAGAAAGAAGGAAAAGAGGGAGATTAACTGGAAGGAAAGAGAGAGAAGAAGAAGAATGGAGAAAGAAATCAAATAAGAAGAGGAAGAGAAGAAGAAGAGGAAAGAGAGGGAAATAACTAATATTTTCCTCCCTTTCAGGGGTATAACAGGAAATTTGGACAAAAAGTTCTCTAAGGGAGTAACTTAAAGGATTTGTCTGGGACTAAAATCAAAATATAAAAATGTTAGGGACGAAAATCTAATTTTTAAAGATGTAAGGCACCCATATATAAAAACTCCAAATAATTAATGGACAAGTCAATTATGATCAAAAGACTCTTAATTGATTAATTTGTAATTATCAAATATGGTTTGATTTAACAAAGCTATGAGAATGATAGTTCTTAATTATAAAAGGGAAAAAGCTAAATGCTATGGTAGAAGAAAAAAGATTTAATCCATTGTATTAATCTCTATACTGAGAATATATCAAAAACATATCTTTATATAGTAGTAGATGAAGTTATGCATGAACCTATACAATATCAGATGATGACAACCATGAATCAATACAAATACTTGAATGTTATTTTAAAAAAAAAATGAATTTTATTTTGTTATATAAAATTAGAAACAGAAAAGATGTTATCTGATTCCCAAAAAAAAAAAAAAAAAAAATTGTCATGGCTTTGTGTTGATACTCCAAATTTATCAAAAGGTTAAATGAACTAAGATTATCATGGCAATTTATCAAAAAAAATGTCATGGCATGATTTTAGAATAAAACAAATATATATTGTAACACTATGAAAATGCCCATACTATTTTGAGAGAAAAATTGCATTATTCATGTATTTATGAAGTATTATTTTTAAATTTTTTGCTAATTGTATTTTCTCTAGATGAACAGTCTTTTTTTCTAGTTCTTCACATAAAAAAAATTAAAAAAGGGGTTTTACATATGTGTCACTTACATCTTTAAAAATTAGAATTTAGTCCTCAAAATCTTCATATTTATAATTTAGTCCCTAAATCTTTTAACTTACTTCACTTTGCTATTTTAGTCCCCCAGCTATATTTTTTGTCCAAATTTTCCATTATACCCCTAAGTTACCTCACTTTAATTTTCTCTTTCCTCTTCCTCCTCTCTTCTTCTTCTTATTGAATTCTCCTCTCTATTATTCTCCTCTCTCTCTTCCCTCCTATTTAATATCTAAAGTGAAGTAACTTAAGAGAACTAAATAAAAAGAGGGAAGAGAGAGAGGAGAAGAATAGAGAGGGGAACTAATAAGAAGAGAAAGAAAGGAAAAAGAAGGAATAGAGAACTAAAGTGAAGTAACTCAGGAGTATAACGGAAAATTTGGGTAAAAAATATGGCTGTAGACTAAAGTGAGATAAATTAAAGGATTTGGGGGACTAAATTATAAATATGAAGATTTGGGAGGACTAAATTCTAATTTTTAAACAAATATGTAAAAACCCCTAAAAAAATTTATGTGTTTATTTATAATAAAGATATATTAATTAAGTATATTTCTAAGTTCCCGAATATTGAGTAGTAAGAGAAAGATGATTAATTCCATCTGAATAGCCAATACAAAACTCTCCAATATCAGCAAAAGTTTAAAAAAAAAAAATTATCAATCCGTAATGAATCTTGTATAAAGAATTTAAATTAATTGCAATAAAATTTAGAAAATGTATCATATTTATGAGAATATTAATGGAAATTCATAAAGTCAGACCAAGGAATCCAAATTTCATATTTAAAATTTAAATTAATATTCATATAAGAATTATCTTATAAAAATGCTCGATATCACCAACGACAATGGTCATGAATGAAATGGACAAAATCAAACGTTCTTACTAAATACTAAGTTTCTAACTTACCATTAATAAATCAATAATTAGATTCACAAAATGTTTAAGAGAAAAATGAAGAAAGATTATTAATCCCAATCTAAACACTCAATACAAATTACCAAAATAATGCACAATCCAAAATCACAACTAATTATTTAGATGATTAAAATTCAAATTGGGCGAAAATTTATAAAGTTTAAAAGGCATTAGAATAATCTGAACAAATTGTTTCTACAAAACCCACATACAAGAATTGAACGAAATAAACCCTAAAGCACCATAGCATCGATAGAAAAATTTTATCAAAAAATGAAAGACGGAGAAGGAATCTCTGGATAGTTTATCAGAGTAAATCATACACCACATCGCTCAAAGAGGAAGATATCATTCAGAGGTGAAAAAAAGGAAGAAAGAGAAGCAAACATTAGGCTAGTCAACTTCCTCTTTCAAATTTTTACCACTATTGCCTGATCGTTAACAAACCACTGAGCCAGCAATCCTCGATACAGTTTCTTAGATAAACCCAACTTGTGTGATTGTAAATAAAATAGAGTGTTACCTCTCTTTTGTAATAGCAAATCAGATATTTGAGTTCTTTGTAGTTTCTAGAAATTTGTCAAATCAATGATAATTTTTGCGTTGGGGATTATCTATTCCACCAAAAAAGAGATAGTGTTGAAGTCCAACAACGCGGCTACTTCCAATTAAGACTAATTCAAGAGGGGTCTCATCTTGTCTTACCTACTTCCAATACCTAACCTTATAAATTGAAGTTAGTTAGTTAGCCTATTGTGTTTATAGAAAGCACAATCTTCTTTCCTTTTTAGATAGTGCTAAATTAATTCAGTTGCTTTTATAATTATTTTTTTATTTAATTGACTAATTAATAAATAGAGAAAAAAAAATGCTTGGCTATTGTAATAATTATGTTTAAGAACTCAAAATAAAAAGTACAATTTTGATATTGCCTCACAATAATCTCTTTTACTAGAGATATATGACTAATGTTGAGATATACTGAGATACTTTCCTAAATTAGGATAGTTGATAAATATCTAAATAGATTAATTGAGAATAGTTGATCAAATACTTTCGTAAGTTAGGATAGTTGACAAATCATTAATTAGACTAATTGAGAATTTTATATAATTAGTATTAATTATATATTCTGTAATTATTCTCTTTCTTTTGTGTGCTTGCCTCCTTTACCTAGAAAAAAATGGCTCATTATATAGTTAATGAATATAAGATATATAAAAAAAATTTCATTCCTCTTCCGCTCTATTTTCTTTATCTTGGTATCAGAGCCACCAGCATCCTAGTGCTTCTCTTAGCTTTTTTTGTGAGTGCATAAACTACCCTAGGTTTCTTTATCCTCAAACACCCTGAAACCCTTTTTGTCTATTTCGGCTATTTTAAAGCCAGATCTCGATAATTTTTCAACTTCAGATTATTTGTCTCCCTCTGATCTTCCTTCCGCCAAAATTTCAACCCTTCGAACTTGTCACGCATCGTGTGAAGTCTCTGCAAGTGGTCTCCATACGCCTCCCTTCTCAAATGCGTGAGTTTTACTCGCCCTAGCCCATTCTACTCCACAATCTGGTTAGGTTCGACCCAATTCTGTTTGGCCTGTCCACAAGACCCGCCACCTCACTCTTCCAAGTCAGCACCACCTTCTGACCATGTCTGTGCCACATCATCTTTGGCTCACATCAACTGTTGACCTCCGCCATTGACAATTGACTTTGACCAGTGACCGTTGACCATCGTTGACTTTGACAGTTGACCAGATTTGACTTTTCCAGTCGTTGACTTTTTGGTTGACTTTTCAGGGGTAATTTTTTTTAGGTTATCATTTTCACAATGTCTTTACCAAATGATACTATTCGTGATATTATTCATCCACTCGATGTCATTTTGGATGGGAACAACTATACTCTTTGGGCTTCCAATATGATTCTTTTTCTCAAAAGAAGAAAATCATGGTGTTATATATTTGAGGATTATTCTAAACCAGTTCGTGCTAAGGATGAGTCGACTGTTGATTGCACTACTCGCTTGGATGACTGGAAGAGTATTTATAGTAAGATTCTTCAATGGATCATTAATACATTAATTCCATCTATTAACAGTCTTATACCCAAGCTCAAGAATGCTAAGGTTGCGTGAGATTTCATGGCTGCTCATTACGACTACTGCAATAATGCTTATCCTCAATTTTAGATTAAAACAAAACTTTACTAGATACGTTAAGAATCTGGTCAGTCTATCACTGAGTTTTACTCTCAGATCTCTCTTCTTTGGGATTAGTTAATTGCTGCCGACCCCTCGCTTTACTGTGTTGTAGACATCGAGCTATTTGCCAAGTATTGGGACCGCTGCAAATTTATGCATTTTATGATGGCCCTTCGCGATGATTTTTAGTCCACTCAGACTGTCCTTTTTTATCGTACCCCCTTCCTACTATGGATCTTACTGTTACTAAGTTAATTTCTGAGGAGTATCGTCGCTCTATTATAAAGTTGCAGTCTCTCGACTTTGTTTTGGCTGTTGTTTCTTCGCCTTCCTCCCAACATTCTATCCCACAGTCCCAATTCTCTTCTCGAAAGTTATTTTGTTGGTATTACAAGAAAAGCGATCATCTGGTTACTGATTTTTTAAGTTGCAACAAAAAAAGACCCATAACTCTCGTGGTTCTTTCAAACAGGGCGTTGTTGTTTTCACTGGTCCCTTTACCCCTGCGTCTTCTTCTCAGCCTACTTCGCTTACTATAGGTGACATTGAGGCTTCGAGCTATTAGGCTTTGTCTCGTTCTTCTACTATCATATCTGTCATTTCAGATACTTCTTCTTGGTTTATAGTTTTTGCTTTTTGTAATCATATAACCTCCGATCTCACTGTTTTTTCCACTAAATCTGCTCGGGGTCCTAACCATATTATTTACACTGTCAATGGTTCTGCGATGCTTGTTAGCCATATTAGTTCTATTTCTACTTTTGATATCTCCGTTGGTAGTATCTATTTAGTCATTAAGTTATTGTCGAATCTCCTCTCTGTTATGATCCCCATCACCAAGCGCCTTCAAATTTCTCGTCTTGTGGAGTTTTGGAAATATAAGTTTTTCACCACCCTTTCCTTCTTTCCCTCACTTTACTCTAGTTATTCTTCTATCTTCACTGATCCTTCTATTGCTTTGTTTCCCTATTCTACTAACTCTTTTGTAGGTGATGTCTCCTTAGCCCCTTCTAATAACCTTACTCCCCCTGCGGATACAGTGTCATCACGTAGTCCTCCTTAAGACCTGCTTATACCACTACCTATTATTGAGTCCTCCCAAGTCATTGCAACTTATTATTCTAATAGGGTAAGAGTTTCTCCTTCCCAGGGAGTTGGTTGATAAGGATGGACAGTAAGAATTGCGGGAGAGCAATTTTCGATCTTGTTATCGAAAGTGGCTTCCAATTGGTCGGAAATTCTCAGCGAGATGGGGGACATCGGATGGTGAGCAAAAACAATTGATCGATGAAGTTCATGATTACCATTGTTTCTCTGCTCTTGCTACGTTTCATGAGCTTCACTTTTATCGCGAGGCTAGTTTTGACCCTCATTGGCAGCAAGCTATGTCTGATGAGTTAGATACTCCTACGAAGACACATACTTGGGATTTGATAGATTTACCTCCTGAAAAGTCTGCAGTGGGTTGTAAATGGGTTTATAAGAATAAGACTTAGGCAGATGGCTCAGTTGAGCAATACAAAACTCTTCTTGTTGCACTGGATTGCTTTAAGGAGTATGGTATTGACTATGAGAAAACTTTTGCTCATATTACTTGACTTACCTCTGTTAGATTTTTTATTGCGGTTGCTGTTGTTTGGCATTGGTCATTATTTCAGATGGATGTCAAAAATGTATTTTTTAATGGTGATCTTACTGAAGAAGTTTATATGAAGCTTCATTCTAGTTATGACCATCCTCCTCATAAGGTTTGTCACCTTTATTGTACGCTCTATAGTCTGAAGTAGGCTCCTTATGCATGGTTTTCCAACTTACTTCTATCATCATATAACAAGGGTTTTGTAGCTGTGCTTATAACACTGTCTTGTTTATCCGCAAGACTGCCTGTAACACCACTCTTTCACTTTTTTATGTTAATGACATGATCATTACTAGTGATAATATTGTTGGCATTTGTACGTTTCAAGCTTTTCTGGGTCATCATTTTGAAATGAAAGATCTATGCACTCTCAGTTACTTCCGTGGTCTTAACGTAATGTCTTCTTCGGATGGTTATTTTTTTCTCAGGCCAAGTATGTTTCAGATCATATCTCCAGGATCGGCCTAACTGATAAAACTGTCAGTACTCTTTTGGAATAGAGTGCTCGACTCAACCTTACTGATGGTGTTTTTTTGTCTGATCCTACGCTTTATCGACAGTTGGTTGATAGTCTTATTTATCCCATAATTACTCGCCCTAACATTTCTTATGTTGTTCATATAGTCAGGTAGTTTTTGCACGAGCCTTACTTACCCCACTATGCTGCCGATTTTCGGATCCTCCGCTATGTCAAGAATACTCTTTCCCATGTTTGCATTATTCATCTCAGTCATCTCTTGAGTTACGTGCTTATTCTGATGCTATTGGATTGGTGATTCTATGGATCATTGCTCTACTAGTGATATTTGTTTCTTACTTGGCTCGTGTCTTATGTCTTGGTGAAATAAGAAAAAAATAGTTGCCTCCCGATTTAGTAAAGAGGTTGAGTTTCGTGCCCTTATAGATGCTACTACTGAGTTTCTATGGTTGCGTCCTCTTGGCTGACTTGGATGTCCCTTAGTTATCTCGTTCTCCTCTCTACTATCACAACCAGAGTGCTATTCAGATGGTACACAATGATGTGTTTTACGAGCATACCAAGTATATTGAGATTGACTACCACTTTATCAGCATCATCTCAATGATAGCACTCTTTGCTTATATTCGATGTCTTCTACTGATCAGCTTGCTGATATTTTTACTAAGCACACTCACCTGATCATTTTAGTGAACTTGTTAGCAAACTCTATTTGGGTTCTACGACACCACCATGAGTTTGAGAAGGGGTATTGAAATATGTTAAAATACTTCCATAGGTTAGGATAGTTGGTAAGTTCTTGATTGATAGTTGACAAATCGCTGATTAAATTAATTGAGGATAATTGACAAAATACTTTTCTAGGTTAGGATAGTTGAATTTTATGTAATTAGCATCAATTGTATATCCTGTAATTATTCTCTTTCTATTTTGTTTTTGTCTTCTTCACCTATAAAAAGAATAATTTATTGTATAGTTAATGAATATCAAGATATACAAAATTTTCTTCATTCCTCTTCTGCTCTATTTTCTTCATCAACTAGATTTGAAAAATGATTTTTTTTAATACTTAATTCATATCATGGTCATTCATATTTCCATTTTTTCATAACAATTCAAATAAAAGGAAAAAACAGTTGATTTTTTAATCGAAATTAAGGAAAATCTGTCTAAACTTAACTTTGATTGTTCTATATAAGGTATTATGACTCTGGACAAATTTGTAGTGAGAAATGATATAAGGGTGTTGATTGGTGCTACAAATATACCAATTACTTGGGTTTCAGTACTAGAAGCTGAAATTTGATAGTGATCAGAGGCAATTATTTGGGTGTTGAATAGTATCCCTGAACAACTATATGTGTTGGAAGGTGATACCTAGAGTATCTTGACTCTGTGTATGCACCAAACTAGTATCACTCATCACCCTCTCCTAGAACATGCTCACATGCTGCATAGTTTTTTTTTTTTATAAAGTCCGAGTTCACATATATGGAAGAAAAGTAATATGCGCACTAATTTTGTTGCTAGTGAGAAATTCTGATTGGATGCGAAATTGATTTATTGTGAGAATTTTATTCAATAACCTAGAAAGCTCACGATAGACGATACATCTAATTTTTCATTATAAGAGAATGTAATAATTGAGATCATTACTTAGAAAATATTAAGAAAAATCTAAAACAAATTCCCAAAAGTTGATAAATAATATAAGAAAAAGTTAATTGAAGTGAGACTCGAGATAATATAACTTATTACCCTTAAATTTAAAACTCTCAATTTAGTCTATAGATTTTCAATATTATTAGTAAACAGTTAATATTCTCATCCATATTTAATTCAAACTATACTATTTATAAAATTCTTAATAAATAATTTATTATTTTCAAACCTATTTAATTTAAATTATATTATTTTATAAAGTTTCCAAACAATCCTCCATGTTTTGAGTGAGTGATTGTGAGAGAGACGCTAACGAATCCGTAGCCCAATCTGTACATATAAATAAAACTAAATTTGGATCCTTTCCCGAGTTGACCGATTTATCTCTCCGCGACTACCCTCGCCTCTCTCTCCCCTCAACCCCTATATATTCTCCGCTCCCATCTAACAATTTTCCCGAATATTTTTTGTAAGAAAAATAAAAATAAAAGAAGCCGACAATTTTCTGTGGAAAGCTAGGGTTTTTAGATTCTCCATCTTTGAGGCGAAATCCTTTGAATTTGCGATCGATCGTCCCGCCTAGGGTTTGAGCGAACCCTAGCGCCATGGCGCTCCACGAGAGGAAGACAATCGATCTGGAGCAAGGGTGGGAGTTCATGCAGAAGGGGATCACGAAGTTGAAGAACATCTTGGAAGGGCTGCCCGAGCCCCAGTTCAGCTCTGAGGATTATATGATGCTTTATACGTATGATTTCTTTCTCTATCGCGATCAATTCCGTGATTCTAGGGTTTTTTTTTTGGGGACTATTTGTTGATTTTTTTATGGATTTTGATGGATTTTTGTTGGTGTTGGATGATCAGGACAATCTACAACATGTGCACTCAGAAACCCCCTCACGATTACTCTCAGCAGCTATACGACAAGTATCGGGAATCGTTTGAGGAGTACATCACAGCGACGGTGATAATCTTTTGCTGCAATTTAGGGTTTAGATTCAGATTGGATTGTGGTATTTTTCCTGTGATTTAGGGTTGCAATTCTCATTGGGTTATGATGTTAGGGCTTTAATTGGGGATATCGTTGAGTTAATTGCTGCTGCTGCATGCTATCTGAGTTGGTTAGGATTTAATTTGTTATTTGAATCTGAGTTGCTTGAACTCGCGGGAGGGCGTAGGCTGACTACTGCTGTAATTCTTCAAATGAAGTTCTTGGTCTTCTTCGCATGCCTCTTATGCCTATGAGCTCATTGATTTAGTGTTGTGTCGGGATTCACTTCCAAACTTCGGGATCCCGATTGCTGCGAATTCAGCATCTCCTAAATCTGAACTTGCACAGGAGAATAGGGTGAGGGAAATAATGAGTTGAGGAAGAAGAAGATTAGGGTGACCAAGAAGAAAGAGAGGAAGAAAAGGCAGAAACGGGATAGAATCAGAGTTCCAGGGCAACAAGTATTCTCTTTTAACTTAAATACAACCAGTATTCTCTTTTAACTTAAATACATTATCATTCTCAAATCGAATGACTTAGCCATTGGGGATTCAAAGGATCAATGGCTAGTGCCCGGTAACAGAGGGTTTTTGGGTTTGGGTCGTGGAATGACCCGTAACTATTGCTTCTGCATGGGCCAATAAAAAATTTAAGTGAGGATCTTATTTGGCTACTTAACACCCCTTCCTCCTTGAGTTCAAACTTATCCCCCAAAGTTTGTCAATGGAATCTTTCCCGCCATGGAGGAGTAATCCTCCCAGGTCGCCTCCAATGCTTCTAACTCCTGCCATTTCACCAAAACTTAGCTAACTATCTTGTTTACCCTTCTAATCATCCTTCTCTTGAGTATTGTCTCTGGTATTCGTCTCTCTAATCACCCGTGGAAGGGTAGTTTGCCTTCAGCCCATTGATGCTCTCCATGGTACCTCTTTAACTGAGACACATGGAAACATTGTGAATGCTGCTGGTGGTTGTAGCCTATATGCTACTTTGCTCATCTTCTTTATGACCTAGTAGGGCCTGAAGTAGCAAGCAAATAGCTTGAGGGGAGCATAGCCCCTTACCGATGTTTGCTGGTAAGGATAAAGCTTCAAAAGCACCCAATCCCCAATATCAAATTGCCTCTCACTTCTTTTGTAAACAAATTGCTTCATATGATCTTGCAAGCGCACAAAATACTCCTTAAGTAGCTTGACGACTTGGTCCCAATCATATAAAGCGTTCTCTATTAATTGAACCCTTGCGGTGTGGAGAATGTACTATAGTAGCACCAGTGGTGGTCGCCTGTAAACCACCTCGGAAGGCGTAAACCCAGTGGTTGCCTTTCACGTAAAGTTGTGCCAGTTTTCTGACTAATAAAGCCATTTAGCCCGCTCCACTTGCTTTGTGCCTGTACGTCTCCAGACATTGATCTACTCTTTCAGTGTCATTGTCTATCTGTTGGTGGTATCTGTTGGTGGTATGCTAAGCTTAAGCTTGGTCCCCTGCAAATAAAAAAGCTGCTTCTAGAAATCACTAGTAAATACCTAGTTTCAGTTACTTTTTATTGAATTGGATAATCTGTATAGTTCTATCTCATTAAGGAAGACCATGACTAACTGAAGTGTCGACAACAGATGTTTAAGGGCAATGAAGCGAGAATACTTAGAGAAATAGTCGATCACCACCCAAATAGTAGATTTACCATTGCTCGGCGGCAACCCCTCAATGAAGTCCATGGAGAGATCTTTCCACACATTGGCATGGGTAGAGGCTTAAATAGGCCTGATGGTGCTACTGCTTCTGCCTTATGCCTCTGCAACACATCACACTTTTGCACAACCTACTTGATCATTATCTTCTTCCCTGCAACCAAAATGTGCACTTAATTCTATGCAATGTCCTATGGTAACCCGAGTGTCCCCCTTAGGTGGTGATCATGGCTCACCTTACTACACAATGAAGATTCTGAGTCAAAGACTACACTTCCCTTGTAAACCATACTTTCTTAACCTACTTGTAATGCTGAATAGATCCTTGTCCGCTCCCACCTTCTCGAGCTTGTTGAAGAATTAGGCCCCAGGATCATGGTGTGAACCTCTTTCAGCACAAAGGCTCTACGATGGTGATAGCCCCGTAAGCTATGGTCTCACCTTTTGCACTGTCGCGCCTAGAGTGCATCCGCAACCATGTTTTCCTTTCCATTCTTATATTTTATAATATAATTAGGTCCGACTGGCTTCTGTAATCACGGATGCTGAGATTCTTCTTAAACCTCTGATCCAAGAGGCATTTGAGACTCATTTTGTCCATTGTAATCACGAATCATCTACCCATTAGGTATTGCTTCTATTTATTTATGGCAAGGAGTATTGCCAACATCTCTTGCTCGTCTGCTGAGAGAGCTAGCGCCCTCCCCATCAAGTCATGGCTAGAGTAAGCACTGAGGTGGTTCTCTTGGAAGACGGTCCCAACTTTCGATTCCAATGCATCACACTCCACTGTGAAATCTAACTCAAAGTTAGGTATTTGCAGGATAGGGAGTGACATCAGTGCCTTCTTAAGCTAAACAAAGGTTGTTGTGATTTGAGCTCCATTGAAACTCTCCTTTTTTTAGCATGTGGTTTAGGGGTGTGTCAATGCCCTCATAGCCCTCTACGAACTTTCAGTAGTAGCTGGTTAATCCTAGAAATTTCCTTAGCACCTTGGGTGCCTTTGGCTGAGGTCATGTTGCAATTGCACTTACTTTCTTCAAGTCAACTGCTATTTCGTTCTTCGTAATTATGTGACCCAAGTATTCGACTTGTTTACAACCAAATCAACTCTTGCTTTCCTTAGCGAAGAGTTGATTTTTCTCGAGAACCTGGAAGACTTTTCTCAAATGCTGCTAGTGCTCCCTCCACAACCTATTATAGGTGAGTACATCATCGAAAGGCACTTCCTCAAGTATGCTCAGAATGTGTCATTTATTAAGTTCTGGAGCGTGGGCAGCGCGTTGTTGAGGCCGAACGGCATCACAAGAAATTCATAGTGCCCGTCATGCGTCAGAATGCGATTTTCCCTTCATTCTCTTTCGTAACCTAACTTGGTGATAATTTCAATGCAAATCTAACTTGGAGAAATAAATAGCACCATAGAGTTCATCTAACAAATTGTTAATTAACGGTACTAGAAACTTATCTTTGAGGGTGTTCTGATTTAGTGACCGGTAATCGACGCACAATGTCCAGCTTCTAGCAGCCTTGCGGATAAGTACTGTCGGGGATGCAAACGCGCTCGAGCACGGTCTAATGATTCCTGCACATAGCATTTCTTGGATCTGTCACTCTATATCGTGCGTCTGGTAGAACGAGTAGCAGCATGGATGAGTATTGACATTCTTGTGCAGGTCGATCAGTGGGGTTCAGTGGTTGCAGTTACCTTAAGGAGGCAATCCTTGTGGGGTTTTTAAGACTCTTTCAAACATGGCAATTAGTTCTCTGAGGGAGTTGAATTAGGGCTCAACCTCTGGTGTTTCCACGTGAGTCTGAAGCTGAATGGTATAGGTGGTGCTTTTTTGCTGAAGGATTTTATCTATCATGCCCCCTTCCACAACATCCACTGAGGTTGGTTTAACCCCATACAAGGTCATACGCTTCCCTTCTCTCCAAAACTTAAGTGTTTGCTGGTAGAAATTCCACAATGTTGGACCTAGTGATTTGAGCCACATCGTTCCTAGAACCACCTGTGGATCTCCCATGGGAATAACTAGTAGGTCTATCTTGGTTTTGATCCTTTGAATATTGAGTCGCACCTCTTGAAATACTACACCCTTCTAGCTTTTCTTTGCTCGCCACCGTAGCCTCGAGAACCTCCGTCAGCTTCAGCCGCAATCTCTCTGTTGTCATAGGGTCAACAAAGTCACGGGGCGTCCTAATATCGACCATTAAACTAACCTCTTTCCCGATCAGTTTATTGATCAACCTTACCTTATAGAACTGACTTTCATAATGCCCGCGGCGACATTAGTTGTTAGGGTCATCGATTTTAATCCACCCTTCTTCGAGATTAACTGTTAGGGTCATCGATTTTAAGCCACCCTTCTTCAAAACATCTCAAAACCCCACTCCTCAGGCTATATGGCTATTTTCACCCTGAACATCCTTTAGCTCTTACACCTGTGTTCTGTCGTGTACTTTTTTCATCACAATGAAGACCAAATCCCCTTCTCTCTTCAATTGCTAACATATTGGGATGCCATTTTCTTTATCGAGCTCCCCCTGTGGAATTATCCATATTAGGGGTCCTACTGGTTGCATTAGCAGTCTAATTTGTGCCTGATGCCCAGCACTAACATGTGGAGTTTTGATGTATGACCCCCTATTACTTCGTCTTAGGGTAACAACCTTATCCTCTTCGGACTTTGCTAGCCTGAGCACTTCTTCCATTATAGTGGGTCATCGGACCAACATGTCATACTTTGCTGGATCTCGGAGGCCATTGATGAAATAACTAATAAGATATTCTTGCGAAAAGGCCATGCACATGGTGCGAGAGATGCAAGAATTTCGTTTGGTATTCTCCATGGGTGCTTCTCGCTTTCTTGAGCTTAGAGAGCTCCCCAACATAGTCACGGGTAGTCGCCTGATTACACATGGAAATAAGTTCTTTCACAAACTCTGCCCAACTCATTGGCTCTTCCTTGGCTCTTATGGCCCAGCAGTACTATTGCAAGGAACTCTCTTCCAAGTACAAGGATACTATTGTCTAATGCCACATGGTAAAAATTCAACGGTTGCTCAACACGATAGTGCCAACTATGGATCTTCGTAACTGAGAAAGTGGGAAACTCTAGTCATGGACGATACTAGTAACTCGATTCTGGAAAATGTTGGTAATGAGTTCAACGATTCTTGATGGATGATGCTGAGAATGCTAGAAGGATGGTGGTGTGGATAAAAGGGGGTCCTTCCTGTTCGGGAGTGTCATCCTCTCCACCTACGAGTTGGTGTTGCTCCCTCTCCTCACCAAGGAGGTTCCGACTCTTTGTTGTAGGATGAAGATGCAAATCTCAAATCAAAGACTTAAGCTCTTCCTTACTGTTAGTACGGGCACATCCCATCTTCTTCATAATACCCTTCAAGTCTTCCATCTGGCTATCATGTTGTTCGGTCCATTCTGTGAGGTAATCATACTTGGCAGTGGTGGGTGGGAGGTGGTCTTTGATCTCTCCAGAATAGGGAAGAGACCTGTCTGCACTCTGATACCATTGTTGGAAATCTCCTCAAAACTCCTAGATTTTGAGAGTCGCGAATTTGACCTTTTGACCTCTCCTAAATCTGAACCTGCACACTCCAGAAGAGGGTAAGGGAAATAAAGAGTTGAAGAAGATGAGCGTGAGGAAGAAGAAAGAGAGGGAAGAAAGGAAGAAGAGACAAAAATGGGAGAGAACCAAAGTTTCATTAATCAAAACTTAGGACAAGTGTTCTTTTTCAGCTTAAATACATTCTCAAAATCGGACAATTTAACCATTGGGGATTCAAAGGATCAATGGCTAGTGCTTTGTAGTAGTGGGTTTTCGGATTCGGGCCGTGGAATGGGCCGTAACTGCGGGTTTTGCATGGGCCACAAAAAAAAAATTTAAGTGAGGATCTTATTTGGCCAATTGACATGTTATGAAAAGTGAATGAGAACTTAATGTTTGATAAAATTAGAGAACGAAATTGAAATTAAAATCATTGTAAATTGAAGGGGTTGGGGCCATATATTCTTCATCATTAGGTAATCTCCTTTTCTTAAATAAAATGTTCGTAAGTAAAATATGTAAATTATAGTTGAAGACTTGAAGTGTTATACATATTTTGATATTTGGAGGGCTATACTGGTAACAATAACAATGGAGAGGGTTATTGGTGATTTAGCCTTAAAGCAATGATGGGGTGGAAGAAGTCTTTCATTTGCTCACTGACTTTTTTGGGGTATAATTCTTGTCAAAATAATATTTATCCCTGTCTTGCTCACTGGTAGATTTCAGGTATCAAATTAAGCTTGTGTATTTGCTTTTCTAGTTTTGTAGCTTGTTTGTTTCTTATTCTACCGTATCAGAAAATCAAGAGCTTTGCAGAATCATCAAGCCACATCCAATACTTTACTTTTAAAAGAAACGAGTACAATTCCCCTTTGGAGTTAACGCAGCCACATAAAGATTTCAATTAATGAGTTTTTGATCCACACCCTGTTACTTGATTTCTTCTTTTGTCAATATTCTCCCAGTGTATATGTTTTAGGAACAGTTAGTTGGAGATAGTAAAAGCACTAGTTTTTCACTTGTGAGAACTTTTCCACTAAACAATGGGGGACACAGTTGTTTGGTTGTAAGAATTAGGTAATACACTATTGTGAACCTTTCAAATACATTTAAGGTGGCCAACCGAAGCATGCCATCATCTCTTTAGAAAATAAGTTTCCTCTCGAAAGAGGAGAAAATTAAGAAAGCCTAGTTTCTAACCGTTAGCTAGGACGCTCGTCAAAGTGGATTCTCTCCCTAAATCTTTCAAGTATATTTTCCTTTCCAAAACCTTAAAACCAACCAAGCTTGCTCTTAGTTTGCTGGATTAAGTTTGTTGCTCAAAATTTCTTGTCAGTTGCAGAAACATAACTTGGAGAATGAATATAAAATTATCTGAAAATTCTGTTGTAAAACTAAATGACATTAAATACCAAAAGATGGCCAAGGCACTGCTTTCCGAATAAGTAGTCTTGAATTCCATTTCCACCATTTGCAATGTTAGAGTTCGAAGGGGATTTTTTTGCTTATAATTGGCTAGTCTGGTGGTGGACTAGGATATTGCATCTTGAGGAATTAGTGAGTGCTTTAAAGGCCTTGATACCTCTTAGCAACAAAAAAAATGAGAATAATGATTTACTATAGCAGAATATGATTTACTGATATGAAAAACTCAACTTTAGTATGTACATTCATAAACTGTATGATGCTGTTTAGGCATGGCAGTCATGTTTATCTTCAGCCACCAGCATACAAGTATTGTTACCTCATAGATTTGTGATATTGTTTGATAATTTTGAGTCTGTAGTATCTCTTACATATTTCCTGGTGGATGTGTGAGATCTACATACATGCATTGGTATACACATATATAAGAACTTAGAACATCTACTAGCTATTCATACACACGCATGCTCACCACCCATATACATATCTGCATGCATGCAGTATGTTATAACATCTGTCCATCTATCCACATAGATCAATACATACATATCTTCATGCATGCAAGCTTATGTATGCATGTTTCTTATAACATTTAAAAATTTATGTATCTATTAATCTATCGTTCAACTTAGACACAATTGTGTATGCATGTTCATGCATGCAGACATGTACTTGTGCATGTATCTATGTACGATGTAGCTAGCTAGATAGTTATATCTCTACTTTTGTCAACCTTCTTTTATTCCGTAGAAGTATTTTATAATGCTATAACCATGATGTTTTTTTAATTTAAAAAAATAGTTCATTTCTTTCCTTATTTAGGTATTGCCATCTCTAAGAGAAAAGCATGATGAATTCATGTTGAGGGAATTAGTTCGAAGATGGGCGAATCATAAAGTTATGGTCAGGTGGCTTTCCCGTTTTTTCCATTACTTAGATCGTTATTTCATTGCACGGAGATCTCTTCCCGCTCTCAATGAAGTTGGACTCACTTGCTTCCGAGATCTGGTATGTTGGAATGTTATCTTGTTTTATTTGTTTAATTGGGATGGTAAATCCATAAATTTGTACTGGTTCCATATGCTCCTTCTTCACGGTCAAGTTTTTCAGTTTTCTTTCCTGATCACTTTAAATTACGTATGTGCTTTTATTATAGGTTTATCAAGAGATGAAAGTTAAAGTCAGAGATGCTGTGATCTCCTTGGTACGTGGATGTAATTTTTTTTTCATAGGCGTGAAATATTTAAGAATATTATCTTTTAAGTTAGGTTCACCAAGCCTATTTTCTGGAGCAGATTGATCAAGAACGTGAAGGTGAACAAATTGATAGAGCATTGCTAAAGAACGTCCTGGATATATTCGTTGAAATTGGGTTGGGGAATATGGATTGCTACGAAAATGACTTCGAAGCAGCCATGCTAGAAGATACAGCTGCCTATTATTCTCGAAAGGCATCAAATTGGATATTAGAGGATTCATGTCCAGATTATATGTTGAAGGTCTCTCTCTCTCTCTCTCTCACACACACACACATACACACACAGAACATACAATAATACGTTTACAAGTGTATATGTATTTTTGGCTAATCTTATTAAATTATTTCCAATTGTCACTGTTGCTTTCATAGGCCGAGGAGTGCCTAAAGCGTGAAAAGGAGAGAGTTGCGCATTACTTGCACTCCAGCAGTGAACCAAAGTTGTTGGAGGTAGGTTGCTTTGTAAAGGGAATATATATACTTTTTCATTTAAGAAAGCAAGTTTAAATCACATGAAAGGGAAGTGAAAGAATGGATGTATATTTAAAATGTTCAACTTCTTATAATTCAAACCTTGTGACTGTTTTATCGTGGGGTTGCATAATTGAGTTGATATATGATTTTTATGCTCTCGTCTGCAATTTTGTAGAAAGTGCAACATGAGTTACTTACTGTGTATATGAGCCAACTTCTTGAAAAAGAACATTCTGGATGCAATGCATTGCTTCGAGATGACAAGGTATAAATTGTCGACACAGATTTGGTTCTTTTTAATGATGTGCAATTGGTTTCATGCAATCTAATTACATTCTGCTCTAGGTGGATGATCTCTCAAGGATGTACAGGCTCTTCTGTAGGATTCCTCATGGTCTTGATCCTGTCTCGTCAATGTTCAAACATGTATGCATCTTATTTCTTGTCCATATCGTCCTTATAATAATGATAATGGGATTATCTCTTTGTTCTCTCCTGGGTTTATGATTTCTGAATCTTTTTGGATGCAGCATGTTACTCTCGAGGGTCTAGCTTTAGTCAAACAAGCAGAAGATGCAGCTAGTAACAAGAAGGTGGTAAATCGACCCTTTTTTCTAAGGTTTTATTTTTATTTTTTTCATAGTCCGGTCTGTCTAATACTTCCCTAAGGTACATCTTTCAATCTTATTAAAAAATTAAGCAGATCCTACCGAGCAATATCAACTTTAATACGTTCTCTACAGATGGTTGTACTGTTTAGCCTTTTGTGCCTCTTATAGACACTGCACAAGACTCTGCATTCAACTATTGGCATATATACAACAAAATGTTGGTAACTAGAGCCATTGGAACGTAGCACTGTTTGTCACAGTAGCGTGGCATGACAAGTTGCAAATTCTATTCTTTTTTTATCAAAGTACTTAAATCCCTGTTAATACACCAAGAATTAGTTGATGAAGCTTGCCTTAAAGTTGCATGACATGCGAGCACAAATTTGTTGTGGAATCCAAATCTATATTTACACCAGTCATATATTGAGTACATAAGAAATTGCCTGAATTTTATTAACTTGATGATCTTTATTCAGTAGCCATCTTTCACTGCCTATTATATTTTAGTGGTTAAAGAACCAACTACATGAAATATATTTCTTTGTTTAAGTTGTGTGTGATTCATGCACAATTTTGTAAATATACAAGTCCATCTTCACTGTCAACATCATTTTGTTTAATTTTCTTATTAAACGAATAACATTATTCAGCAAATGTGATTATCTTTGCTCCACAAATGTGTGGTATCATGTCCCTGGATTTCAATCTTAATCTATGACAGAAAGAATTACCAACATATTCCATCATACAGAAGTAATCAGAAATGGCATAGGTGACTGGTGGTGATTGTTGGGAGCCAGCTAACAACAATTCATCTTTCTCTATGCTATATTAGTTGGCTTTAGAATAATTATTATCCACCATTATTTGTAATGAATTTTTTCATTCTGATGCCTATTCATTTTACTATGTCCTGAATGAAGCCATTCTCAGGCCCCTTGTAATTTATTACATATATAGATACCTACTTTGGTGCTTCTGTAGCTCCTTTATTTTTTGCTTATGTGATTGATTCTGTAATGCAATGTTGCCTATATAATTATGATAGAGTAGCTTGCAAACAATAGCTAAAGAGCAAAATGCGAGCTTGCATAATTTGTTATACAGGATGAACTTGTTTAGGTGCCTCTACAAGTCCTGTGCTTTTTCCTTATAATTATATGATTGGTTTTGTAATGCTATGTTACTTGAAAAATCAATTTTCTTCTTCCTTCAATAAGTGGCGCTGAGTATTGTAATGGGATGTCACATTCGTGTTATGGATCTGAAGATATATTTGCCCTGGATTAGTGACTTGTAGAACTGAGTCCCAAGTGGCTGACAGCAAATACTTTTGTCTGCACTTGAAATTATTTTAATTGCAAGGCGAATTTTATCCAAACTTCATATTGCTAATGTCTAAAGTAAAGTAGGTTACTTGTATAATGGTTCATTTTTTGTTTGGGAGAGGCATTGTTCATG